>JAENPR010000041.1:1800000-2073237 GCA_018135685.1 Themeda triandra | reverse complement strand
ATTGTTATAGTATTATGATAGGATTGACTATCTGGCATGTTTTTGAACTAAAAAGTGTCAGTCGACAACACTTGTCCAATGAATTAAATTGGTTACCATATCTATATCATCTATGGTCTTTGGTACAATGGATGCATAAACTTTTTCCACTATTCTGTTATAGGACAGTCTATTTCTACTATGGCCAATTTCAGTTTCAGGGAGCAGCTGAGTACCATTGGTTCCTGAAGCTGGGATAGTCTGTTTCTATATTTTATTGGTCGCCTATGTTCAAGCATAAGTGAATCCCCACCTTGCCCTGTTAGCTTATAGAAAAAATAATGTCTCAAGCACAACTATATCTATACAATCTATGGTCTCCCTTTGTTTTCTACTGAAGCTTTGTTTTTAGCCCTCTTATGAGTGGTGGATGAAAGATCCTCTGTCCAGTTCCTCCGCACACAGACTGAAAGTTCCTCTTTTCAATCATTGAGTCTGCAGTTGCCTTCCACTATGAATGCAGCAATGGCTAGGACGATTTCTGCAACACCCCAATCAATTCCTTCATGTTAGCAAACTCACTACAGTACGTCTGGTTCCTAGAAGTCTCCTAGGTGCTATTCCTGTCCATGCTATTTTCTTTTTGGCATTACTCCTAGCATGGCAAGGCCAATGTGCCCTCATTGGTAGATGACTAATGCCCTTCACGTTAGGCTATCCTGAGTCCAACTCCCCTTGATGTTGTTCCATAACTCCTTCAAATAGCACCGTCCACCGTGAATGTTTACTAAATTATTGCTCAGTATTTACAATTTTATTTTTTTTGGCAGCCTACATTGATATTACAAAGTCATAACCATATAATATGGTTTGGTAGGATATGGTCTTGGAAATGTCGTATACTCTGTGGTGCTTGGAAATGTCGTATACTAAGATATGATAATTGGCCGGACTAATGTTTGTGACCTGGAACAAGAATTGCTTGCACCATTTTTTTTTATCACTGAAATTACTAGGTTTGTTTTGTTTATTTGATTACCAGAGATAATAAGATTCAAAACTGAAAATCTTTCTGAAAAATTTTGATTACAGTTGCCGAACCCACTCGAAAATCAACCATCAGCCAGCCTTCTATTAAGGTATGCAAAATCCTTCTCTAATGATTTCGGTATTGGGCAATGTGTGCGGTTCGGCTTTGGGGGGCTGTGGCTTTTGCCAAAGCCGCCGAGTGTGGCTTTTGCTAAAGCTGCTTTGTAAAAGCTGCTCTGAGTCGGAGAGAAAAAAATAGAAGGAGAAAAAATGGTTCGCTTGAAACCAGTGGCAGGTGGGTAATTATTTGACCCAAAAGCCAGTGAAAGCAGGGTCTAGACTGCTTTTGAGTTTGTACTGCGGTGAAAGCTGGCTTTGAGCAAAATCAGTTTTAGCCTTTTGGCCCTTTGGTTGAGCTTTTGGCTTTTGAAGGCAAAAGCCACAGCCAAAAGCCCAACCAAACACACCCTTATTAGGCTTGGTTCCTCAGGCAATAGTTGAAGAGGGAATGTATGTAAATCATACGGCTTATAATCTGCTACAGCTCTGTTAGGATTAGATATATTGCTTCACTTTGATAGGAATGAGGGCATGACTGAGTTAGAACTGTACAGAGCAATCTACTTGCTTGCTACTTCGTTCTTTTGGAAGTCTGAACCTGCAATTCATTTGTTACTATTGGCTCACTGTTCTTTGTCACGGTTGTCAGTCTCATCTTAGTCACCTTCTCTGTTCTATGTTGTTATTGTCTATACTTATCTTCTTAAAATAACCAAGCAATGGAGTACATGTGAAACAAAAGTTCAAGCTTCAATTGTTAAAGAACACATGGCCATTAAGGTTTATTGGTTGACATATATGCATGTAGTTTTTGTCAGTTCCTACTATATGGCCTAATACCATCTTATTGGGCAACAGAAATAGTAAGCTCCTTTTTATTCGTTACACACTTTCATAGTGGATTCATCACTAACGATTTTAACAGAAATACCAAGGCTGGAAGTTTGTTGTCTAACATGAATCTGACATTTCCCAATCTATTGCAGCCATAATCAGATAACTATGAATAATATTTAACTGGACTGTATTTCTAGAACGAGGCTGAAGAATCATTGGACTGTGTGCTCATGTTTTACAATAGCAGTCACTTGGTTCCAATACTTATTTTCATTATGTGATTTAACTCATTTAAGTGCTAATTGCAATTATATTAACTATTGCACCGTTTCTATTATATCTATATATATATGTATTTTCAACTTATTATTTATGTTTGTCTTGTGCACGATGGCCAAAGACTGCGGAAAGAATTTGTAATCAACCTATTGACGTATATGATGGGAATTCATGGCGGTGCATGATTCCTCTACCCATACGAGAATATCTTAGCCGCATCACAGGCATA
Organism: Themeda triandra; assembly: GCA_018135685.1. Lineage (NCBI taxonomy): Eukaryota > Viridiplantae > Streptophyta > Magnoliopsida > Poales > Poaceae > Themeda > Themeda triandra. The sequence continues at coordinate 2,070,824 of JAENPR010000041.1, read as the reverse complement.
AGACAATGAACACAGAGAGAGAGAGAGAGAGAGAGTTGTGGAAGCCTTATCTATCATACACTTATTTTGACATTGTTAAATCCGACGCTTATTTATTTGAATGTGTCTCGAAATATTATGTTGCTTTATCTGAATGTGGCTCGAAACATTATGTTGCTAAGCCAAGTTAAAATTTATTTGCCTTCATTTTTATCCACTATTTTTTTATCACTCTTACCATGTCGAAAATTTGACCTCCTCATCTACTTTTTTTTTTTTTACTTTTATTGTGTTGAGTTGAATTGAAAATTTTAAAATTCCCATAGCAAAGACGGGCATTTACCTAGTGATGATAATGTCTAAATTACCCTTTTTTATCACCTTATTCTCACTTCATTCTCTCCCTTGCTGATGGGACCAGGTTGTAAGTGACCTGACATCTCCTCCCTCAAGAACGTGGCCGAGGGCGGGGAAGCGAATTCAGTGGGGACAGTCCCCACTGGGCACCTTTCATCCACTCATGACACGTGTCTAGTCTTACTGTGAACTTGGAGCCGCTGGATAACTCGGCTCGGCTTATCGGACGCTCGCACATCCGGCTGATTGATGGGCTCGTGGGTAAAGCCGTGAGGCGTGAGCGCAGCCCAGGCTCCATTCCAGGTTTCTTCGGTACGGCAGTACCCCGCCGCCGCCGCCGCCTGGCGCATCCGCCACCGTTAACATCGCCGCGGCGCAGCCCCTCTCTCTGCCTTCGTGCGCTGTGGCGGCGAGATCCCAACGCCGAGCGAGCCCGGGAAGGACTTCCGAATCCACGCTACCGCTCCGCAGGTGAGCTCGTTTGCTTGTTGCTGCTCGTTCTCCACATGTCCCAGGTGGCTAAGTGTGCCAGTAATCAGGTTCCCCAGCAATCCTGTGAAATTGGGAAAACTGCTAAATATATGTCGTTTGATTATTGTTTTTTTGGGCTTCACACGGCCTAGGGACTTGGCAATCCTGTGATAACTAAAGTCACCTCATAAAGGGTCTAAGTGCATCGATGGAGAAATCAGAAATCCGATTTGGTGATTTTCTTGCTATCTGCTAGTTTGGAAATGATTTATCTTTTTGGAGTTGTTATTAAGTGCTAGTTCAAAGGATGAAGTGGTACATCAAATGATCATAATGTTTGAGGCTTTCATAAGTTCTATGTCAAATAGGTGATGGTTTGAGTCCTGTAGTCTGAAGTCTGAACTGTCTAATGAAGGAGTTCCCATTGGTTCAGGCTTCCATAAGTTCCATGTCGAATAGGTGATGGTTTGAGTTCTGTAGTCTGAAGTCTGAACCATCTGACGGAGGAGTTCCCATTGGTTCAGACCACCAAGTTTCCAGGTTATTATTGACTAATGATCGCGGTTGGAGGTAGTATTTTATCGTGCCATCCGTATCTCTAAATTTATAACAAATTTAGTATCGCAGAGCCCACTTTACAATTCATTATTGCAGAGGCTTTCAGTAGTACAAGAAGATTGATGGCAGATCTGTTTTCAGCTATGCTTTTTTTTTTTTTTTGAGGAAACGTTTTCAGCTATGCTTCGGCCATCAGGTTGTTCAGGTGTGTGCTTTCACAAAAATAAAACAAAAAAAAGGTACTAGTATTCAGGGGCGTGTCAAAGATGATATGGTCGTCATCTATGATTGGATCGATAGCTCCTATGCTTCGGGCGGAGTCTGTCAGCATGGCGGCTGCTGTCAATGGTGCAGATAGTTGCTCAATGTCTGATTGTGCTTGGACAACGCAGCTCGCTTTGCTTGCGAGAGTAGGAGGCACACATCCATCTTTCTTCTCGGATGGTGCCGACAACTCCAGTGTCGAATCATGGTTTTGGATCGCCTCCTCGGACCGGTCCTTCATGGAAGAGACCTCGTGGACCCCGACGACTCGAGCGGTGCGAGCGAGAAAGGCGTCGCGGACAGCTTCCTCTCCTCGACCGGTTCGGGCGGTGCATACAGGGATACATGCATACGTGTGGTACATGGACTCTCTTTTTTGCGTTGACTCCGAAGTGACTACGATAAACCATGAGGGGACAGAAAAATTTGGAGCGGACAAAGCGGTCACAAAATTCTGGCGGACAAAATTATTAGGTAAAGATAAAGATATAGATAGGGTTCTCACTAACCGCCTGACGGACACGCCTGTATCCACCATACAATTGTCAACTCAAACAGTTTTTTTTTTTTTTTTTTTTGAGAAGCCCTGGCCTGAGTACAAGTGCAGATTCAGTATCAAACAAGATCTAACACACACCACCACACACACGTACACCTACTCACGCCACCCTAGATCCCTTGCTAAGACCTACAAACTACATATTCAGACAGCGCACCCCAGGCCCAGCTCGTCGCGGTGAAGCGGAATGCTGGGAAAGCGCATGGGTGTTACCCGGGCGCAGACAACAGAAAACAGAGAAAACCCCGCTTTATTCGTGCGATGCCTGGGTTCGAACCCCCGACCTCAGGCAGGCAGCGCTCCACGACGGAAGCCGCTAGCCAACCGAGCACCCGCTCGGTTCGCATTGTCAACTCAAACAGTTGGTGCTGTTTGACCAGAACCGAATCGGAGGGATCCGAATGAACGAGAAGAACATGGGCATTGGACCCAGCAGTCGCAAGAGAAAGATGCAGCTTGCCGCGAGGCTGGGGCACAGGCACCACCACCCACTCTCCGAGTTGTCGCTCAGTGGCGCCAAGCCGCGCTAATCCTGGCTGCGATGTGTCCCCTCCTCAACCTCAATCCTCATGATCCGAATCAATCAAGACTAGTATAAAAAAATGATGCCAGGAAGAGAAATCAGCTCAATTTGGTCCACTTGGTCGCGCTCTACTCCGGCATTTTTCTTTGATAATATAGTAATACGTTGAAGCATGATTGATTACAAAAACACCTTTAAAAAAAAGGAATTATTCCGGTGTGGAAACCAACGAACAGGTTCCTTGGCAGGTCTTGGCTTCATCACTGGGCACCAAACCAATGGTGATTAGTCAAATCATGCGGCTCTAGTCAATTAGTAGCACTAGGGTTAAACTACTAGGAGTGCCAATCAAGCTTCACACTATAGTGGGAACCGGGGAAGGGGTTACCTGTAAACTCAGTCGAGACGAGCGAGAGACGACCACAGCAAACAAAAGTCCATATAATACATCTTTTGCTACTTGCAGGGACCTACTCTTTCAACAATATATAATCCCATCTCGACTAGCTAGTAGTAGCTAGTACCCTTGTTTATTTATTATTACTGTACAATTATTATATTTATAATCTCAAGTCGTGGTGCGGCTATGAGCACATCAACCACACAACACACTGATGCGACCAAGGACCATACTGTATGGGCGATCGCCATATGGGTGCCACATCACATGTCAGCTCTGCCGCTGCATCTCACTGCCACAGTAGTGCTGCTGCATCTCACAGTCACAGTAGTGACGCTCTCTGCACTGCCACAATGGCACAGCGAGACAGGCCAAAACTATCAGTGCACCATTATATTATTTGAAGATAAGCACTCGCAGTCTTGTGAGTAGCTTTAGGTCACACCAAGCCCCATGATGGAGTGGAGTGGAAGTCCACTTGGACAGCTCAGCTCGCCCGGGCAGGCCGAAGAGGAACAGAGGAAATCTCGCATCGGTTGATCCGATCGATCAGCGCGGATTAGCGTTGTCTCACCGGGGGGATTTGCAGGGAATAAACAAACCCGGGTTATGAGGCCCAGCGCAGTGGGTTAGGCTGAAAGCCGTGGGGCAGGGCAGATGCAAAGAATGTTGGAGTTGGAGGTGTCCAGCTCTCACTAGTCTCGCTTCAAGCAAAAGTAACGGCAGACAGTGGATTTACTTTTACAGCCTAACTAGCTAGTCAGGTTGGCAAAGCTGGCACTTCTCTCTCGTGTAAGATACTTTACTCTGGCTCCATTAACCTGTGTGTGTGATCAGTATCGTTTGATATATGGATTGTCTATCGCGGATTAGAAAATGGCGGCAGGAGGACAAAGGAGAGGTTAATTAGTGTGCGGGGCACCAATGGGGCATGAGTGGATTAGATATAATGCAACAAGAAGGCTGCCCAAAACGACTTGCGAGCTTATTGGCAGCAGGGTCGATGCTAGCAGACGGAGCACCCGTAGTACTAGTAGGATTATTAAAAAGGTGGAAAACGGGACGACGGACCGTGACAACTAGGAGTACGCGTTTATATTATTGAAAAATAAATAATAACAATAACAACCACGCGTCCACGGATCATGCATTCATAATATACACACAGCACGAACTTGGTCTTTTTTTCACGCCAAAAGAAAACAAAGTGCTGCTCCACTAGCAACAACACTTGCCTTGCAATTTGCAACCACGGCCATTCACCGATTGTTGTAGTCACCGTATGCAGAGTCGGTTGACTGCTGGAGTTACTGGATTATACAGCTTTTTTTTAGGTGTTGCTTGAGCTCACAGTCAGCGGAGGACAGATTAGACAGAACTGAGTGGTAAGAGCATTTCTAACAGTTCCCAATACATCTCCCTCCAATATGGTGCTAATGGGAGAGCCCAATATTGTTTTTCTAGCTATTGGGGGAAGATGCTGCAGCAGTCTTCCAATAGTTTCCCCCAAAACGTGGGTCCCACTCGTCAGAAATATATATTTTTATTTTATTTCACTTTCTTTCTCTCCGGCAAGGCTGCTTCTTCCCGAGCGCTCCTCCTTTCCCATGTGCGTATGCGTGCATACGCCGTCGAGCCTCCGCACGAGCAGGCAGCGGTGAGCGTGCCCTCCAGAGAGCATGGCGTAGGCGGATCCCCAGCTGCTAGTTCCCGCGAGGCAGATCCCTGGCGTTCCTGGCTCTGCGGCTGCTCGTCGTCACCAGCGTCGATCCATTGGCGGCGCGGCAAGCGACCGTGGTAGGCGGAGTCCCATGTCGTCGTTGTAGGAGGGCGGGTCCTCCTCCACCGCCTCCGCGAAGCCCCTCGCCCGGGGCTGTCCGCAGCAAGGGCCGCCGCCAGAGCTCCGTCGCATGCTGGTGATGATGTCTCCGGTCGTCCTCCGCCATGGGCGTCAGATCTACTCGAGGAAGAGCGCCTCGACTGTGCGCAGGACGCACCCCGGCGAAGATCCAGCGGCACCACCCTGCGGACGCCGGCGAGGATCGACATAGGTTCGCCCGTGAAACTTCATGCCCGCCAAAGTTTCTACGATGCGGGGTGATTTGCGGGGAGGGGTTGTTTCCCCTTTCTTTGCGGGTGAAGGGGTGGTTTTGAGGGGGATGAGAAAAAATTTCTCTTTTTGAGGACGGGATGGGGGAACTGTTGGAGCTTGTCAATCCCTTAAATTACAGTTTATTCTCATTGGGAGTATGGATTGGGAGACCGTTGGATATGCTCTAAGCAAGACTTTTGTGCCCACGCCTAATCTCTCGCATCGCACGGCTCATTAGGTCAACGGATGGGGCGCGAGGCCGGGCCTGGGCCGCCCAGGCCCACCTCCTCCGGAAACAACAAAAGACGCAGACGGGGGCGAGCGAGCAGCCCGAGGCGTTGAAAATCGGCTGTGCCCCCCGTCCTCCCCCATCCCTGCGGGGCCCCCACCACGGGTCCTTGTGGCCAGGCCAGGCCAAGGGCAAAGCTGGGAAAAAGAGCTCGAAACCACTCCTGCTCCGATGATGAGAGAGATGGAGAGAAACGGGTTGCGCGGTCAACTAGGTGGTGCAGTGCAGTGCAGTGCAGTGCAGAGTGCAGTGCAGTGCAGGCAGCCCCGCCGGGAAAGCGACCCCTCACCCGTCACCTTTGACCACGGCGCCCGTCCCGTGGGCCCCGCGTGAATGGGGGAGGATAGAAAAGTAAAGGCTGGTGCGGCCCACACTCACACTCAGGCTGGTGCGGCCCACCACCCCACTAGGCTTGACCTCTGCACAGAGGGCAGGCGGGAAGGACAAGCCCCGCCATTATTGCCCTTGTTTAAGCGGCTGCCTACGACTTCTTGGCGCTTCCGACCTTTTTTCTTATTAAATTAAATTATGATAAAGATAATGCGAAGAAAGAAATGCAAGATGATGAGCTGTCCCGGCCAGGACAAGAGCGCCGCTGCGCCATATTTAATCCCCGGTCAATGGTTTCGTCTCCGTCGTTGTTAACTGTTCCTAACCACAGCTCATAATTTTACAGTCAGATGACTCAGATCAGCAGGTCAGCGGCCGTGATTTTCGTCTGATTTCGAGGGCAATTTAATTCTCACAAGAATAGGAAAAAACGGAAGCTTGAACGATCGAGCACCAACCGGAGATACGATTCAAGAGTTTCGCGGCATCGAATCGGAGGTGTCCTCTCCCTGTTTCTACAACCAACCTTGTTTCTTTTTTTACACGGACATCATCAGATCGATCGGGGGGAAGGAAGGAAGCAGCTCAAAAAAGAACAGAAGCTAATCCTAGGTCTTTAGATAGACTAGAAATGGCCGTTGCCGGCGGAGACGGGGACGGCGACGGGCAGCGGCGACGCGGTCGCCAGGGGGCTCGGCCCGGCCGCGGCGCCCGGGGTGTGGCGGTGCTCGCCCTCGTACGTCACCACCAGCATGGCCGGGTCGTCGGTGGCGCGCTCCACGTGCTTCCGAGCCGGGCATCCGCGCACAGTGCTGCACTTGTAGTAGCCCCTGTGGACCACATCACCGGAGAACAGTCAGATTCGTTGCGCGACAACGGATGAGATGGAACGAGACTAGCGATTCCAGCTCCGGTGAGGGAATTTACCGTGGGTAAGGGGAGCCCTTGATGGGCTTCTGGCCGTACTTCCTCCACGAGTACTCGTCCGGCGGGATGTCGGCGATCTTGGAGCTGATCGCCGGCACTCTGATGGTCCTCTTCACGCGGTTCTTCCTGTCAATCAAAAATTAAAAAGCACAGTGGGTTAGAAGGCAAGTTACCTAAAGATAAGGAGTGGTGTTTTTTTAGGAAGCCTTTTAATTTGGGAAAACCGGCGTTACCTTCTCTTGGAGCAGTGGCAGCGACCGCCGTTGGTGGTGGCCTCGGAGTGCGCGCCGGCGCAGGGCTTCCGCTTGTGGCCGGACAGCGGGGGCTTGCCGGAGGACATCAGGCTGCGGCCCTTGGAGACGCTGCCCTCGCCGGCGGTCACCGACGAGAAGAAGGACGTGGAGGTGACGGACGTGGCGCCGGACATGGTCAGGTTCGGCTTGGTGAAGTCCAGCGTCAGGCTCTGAGGCGGCGGCGTCGCGGCCGGCTGCGCCACGCTGACGGGCGCCACGACGTGGGCCAGCGGCGACAGGGTTAGAGCGGGGGCGGGAGCGGGGGCGACGACCGGAGGCGCCGCCGGCCGCGGCGGCGACGACTCGACGGGCCCGCGGCGGAAGCGGGCGTGGCCGGTGCGGTCCAGGATGGAGATGACCTTGCGGAACTTGGAGACGGCCTGGTCGGCGATCTCGCCGAACGGCTGCTGCTGCTGCTGTTGATGATGAGCGGCGGCCCTGTGCGGCGCGGCGGACTGGGTGGACAGGGACGACACGAGGAGCTCCAGGCTGCGGAGGCTCTCCGCCGCCGCCTCCTGGATGGCGAGCTGGTCGTCGGCGCGGCGCGGGGCGTAGCAGCCCATCAGGTCCACGGCCATGGGAGCCGGTGCTTCGCCGCCGGTGACTGACTCGCCCGCGCAGATCTTGGCGTGGAGCTCTCTCTTCTGTCTGAGGAGATTGGGTTGGGAGGTGGAGGTGTGGAAGGAGGCTGCGGCCGGCTTTATAGGTGGAAATGGTGAGATGCGAGTCAATGGATGCTGCCGCTTTTTTGTGGAGGAGCCCGTTGGATTCCTCCAAATATCGATGTGGTCACCTCCACTGCCTCACGAGTCACGCCCCTCACCTTTGCCACTTTGGCCAGGCAGCCAGGCACCTAAGGGCAGTCCCAACCATCCGCACACGCATTCCATAGCAGCCACGTTATCTAGAAACTGCAGAATTCTCAACGCATAGTTTCTATTAGCAATAAATATCAATAAATATTTTCAGGTTCTCTCTCCGCCTCTTCGACCACCGGATCCTCTCTCCCCTCCCGTGAACACTACGGCCCAAAGCACCAGAACCAGAACAAGGGGTGCTGCTCCACCGGCGATGGGGACGCGCGGGCGAGCGTGCCGCTCCAGCGGCGAAGGCGGCGGCTCAGCAACGAGTGCGTGCGTATGGCTGCCACGGGGCGCGCATGCCGCGGCGCGGACGCACGCAGTGCCAGCGGCCGAGCACAAGCACGCGCGGCGGCCGGCGAGCGCGAGCAGGCATGAGCAGGCGCGGCTCGAGCTCGCGCTGCGTGCAAGCGGCGACCGGCGGGGGCGAGCACGGCGGCCGCGGCGGACACGAGCAGGCGCGGCTCGAGCGCGCGGCTGCGCGGACGAGCGGCGACCGGCGGAGGCGAGCGCGGCGGGCTGGGCAAACGCGGCGGGCGCGCGCCGCGGCGTTGCGGGCAAGCGCGCGGTGCGGACGAGCGGCAGCCGGCATGGGCAAGCGCGGCGGACGCGAGCAGGCGCGGCTCGATCTCGCACCGCGCGGACGAGCGGCGACCGGCGGGGGCGAGCGCGGCGGGCGTAGCCGCGGCGGCGCGGGCAAGCTCGCGCGGCGCGGACGAGCAAGGCGGTACGTGGCGGCGTCAACTAGCGGGCGACGGCGCTGCAGGCGAGCTCGGCATCGGCGTCCTGCAAAGCGGAGCTGGGGAAGAAGCGGGCCGGAGGCACTCTCGATGCGCATTGATGCGGATAGAAACGACTCGTTTCTCCCCAGTGGCGTTTTCGTCGTTTCTTCGCTCCTCGTTGCGAGCGTCGACACCGTTTCGTGGTGAAGAAACCGTTTCTTCGTTTTGCACACTCTCTCTCCTCGCTGCATTGAATTTTTGCTTACGTGGAGGCCTCTTAAATGAGGATGGAAACTGCCTCATAAATGGTGTTGGAGGCCTCTTAAATGATCACACACTCTCTCTGTCTTTGTATTGGTTTTTTGAGGTCCACTGAGGCACCGTTAGATCTCAAAAATGGAGCAGTCACGAGTCGTGGTAATATTTATATGTGGTTCAAATTAAATTTGATTAAATATATAAAATACCAATATCTATGATATATCATTAGTATCATTAGACAAATCTTTAAATTTATATTCATAATAAACTAATCTAGAGATGCAAATATTGCTAATTTTTTTATAAATTAATTAAACTTAAGAAAAAATTATCGGCGCAAAATCATATCAACAAAAAAGATATTAAGGGGGTATAAGGGTAAACTATTTTTCCATGAATGTAACAAAGCACCATAAAAATAGATTTGAAAAGTGAAGCCATCTTTATAATTAGAACCACATCTATGTTGCTAAACAATGAGTAGTAATAAGCTAACAACATTTAAAAAGATTGAGCAATGATTTTATTATTAATTATGAAAAAATTGAAAAAAATGCAAGTACTCCATCTCAAAGCGTAGTATTCAGTCACATGATCGTGAATCGTGATCAATGCATCAATCACTTGATCATGATCAATACAAGCATTTGCTTTAAAAGAAAATGTTTAAGTTAAGGTGGTTTCTATCTTCTATGAGGTACAGTAACTAGTAAGATGCTTGAATCAAGTCTGCTGATGATCTTGTGTTAAAAATGGCGCTTAAAATCAATATACAGTAAGCTATTACGCTTTTCTCTGACCATAAAGCTCCTAATAAATCGTATCCACTGGCCCTCCAAATCTCTTGAATCCCTCCGCAAGAATTGAGACATAGATTGGGGTGCTGTGTGTAAAATGCTCAAATATGGGCGTGAATGATGGTGACGTCTTGGCCATGAGATAGTGGACTTTGCAGATAAGAAGATATCAATTTTCTAAATCTTTATTCCCAGCACCGGAGGGAAGGAAAAGAAAAAGAGAAAAATTCTACAATAGTCCTATCTGTCTTGGCTTCGAAGTCAACTATGGAGAGGAGAATAATGATGGCGCACTATTATTTTAATAAACATTAAATAAGCTAGTAAAATAATGGACATGATAAAAAGGAGCACTATTTCTCGCTTTAGGAGTATCCCTTGGAGATGTTGTCCCCTGAATTTTCTAATGATCTTGGGGAGAGGTATTTGCACGCCTACTCCGAGAACTTTCGCGCCCTCTATTGTTTTTATGCGTTTCTTTAAGCCCGTTGACGAACTGTGCTCGAGCTGGCATATCGGGCGTGATCAGGAGTTGAATCATTTTTCGACAAATTATGTGTAGATTAATCGCGTACATTAATTATTGTGACAAATGGACAAGTAAGTCCTCTCTTTATTTTTATATATAAAATTACAAAAAAATTAGGAGGCTCTGCGCGCTTGATTATGAATAATAACACAGATTTGATTTGACAACTATCTTCAGTTTGGGGGGAATTCGCTATCGTGTTTCGAGAATAAGTTTCAACTTTGGCAGACGTTTTCTCAGCAAAGTTGGCAAGTTGCATTAGAAAAAACCATGGGGGAGCTGTTGGACCGATCTTGAAAGTACAACCTTGCGTCCCTGTTGCAGTAACAAAATTAAAGAGGCCATGCGATGCACCGGATCCCTTAAACTATCACACGCCATGCTGCAAATAGCCAAAGTGGGTGTAGTGGCCTCTGACAGCAATCAGCTGAACAAATCCAGCACTGATACGGGTCAATCGGAATAAAAATATACCCATAGCTTGTTGGTCTAGATGATACTCCTACTACTATGTGAACTATCAGCGTTTTCCTCGCACAAACTTGGTGTTCAACACATTTTCTTTCACACAGAGACGTGATTTTACACTGAAACTGCAGTGAGTATACGTTGTTTGTCCGTTTTGAGCAATCTTACGTGGCTCCATTCTGATTTCCACAAACTCTCCCGGCGCCATCATTTTTTCAAACCAAAGGAAGGATCAACTGGCGATCAAATTCCAAGGACGTCAAGCTCGCTTTCTTCTGGGGCAAAAGCACCCGGCTTTCTAGAAAGAAGAGAGAGCGTGGAATGGAACTGCTGATGGAGAGGGTGAGAAAAAAAAAAGAAAAAATTGTGGCTGAGGTCGAGGAAGAAAAAGTCATCGGTGCGAGCGGTGAGCTGAGAAAAGGCAGTGTCAGCAGACGTGGTGACGACGGCAGGAGTGCTGCTAGGCGAGACGTGTCTGACTGACGCATGGGCCTGCCACGGAGACAAACCGAGGTGAGCTGATCCCGTCCCGATGCGATGTTTGACCGTTGGATGATGGGCCCGCACCGGGTGGTCATCATCATCATCGCTCGTTGGCTCGTCAGGGCGTCGCTTTGCTCGGTCTGATTTCGAGAAGTACACGGGTTTTGGTCTTCTACGCAACCGAAGCGATTTTTTTTTTTCAGCGAAAGAAACTTGCGGAACTGTGCAGAGCCAGTAAATCTGAAAGAGTAAAGAAATGGGAGAAACCAGTATTACATTGATTGTTATTCTGCTTAACCAATTTTACGTTCTAATAATGGGTGGGTCCGTCGCCTCCCACGCGGGCGACGCGGGAGTTGCCCCCCGGAAACCCTAAGCGCCGCCCCTCTCTTTTTCCTCCCTCGGCCGCGCCGCCGCCGGAGCTGGCCGCGCGGCTGGCCGGGATGGCGGTGGCGGGGCTAGTGGCCGGTCGCCCCCTCCCCTGGTGCGTGGCGTGGCGCTCGCCGGGGTTGGACTACGGCGGCGGCCGTCCGCGCCGGTCTGGTGCCTGGCGACCCGGATCCGGTCCCCAGCAGTCCGGTCCGGGCCAGCAGCGCGGCGGTTCCCTCCTCCCCCGCTCGTTGGGAGGGGACAGTTGGGCAGCGGCGGCGACGGCAAGCTCCGGCGGGGAGGGCACTACGGCGCCTGTTCCTGGTCCCCTCGGCGTGGATCCGCGCTTGGGGGGCTGCGAGCGGTGGTGTGGTGGTCGGGCCGACCACCGGCTGCGGTGACGGTGTTTTGGTGGCCCTCTCCCTGTGGTGGATCTTGGGGTGGTGGGGGCGCGTTGGGGCCGGTGGGCCGCTCGGCGTCCTCGTCGCCCCCTCCCCCCCCAAGGTGCTTCGTGCGGCTGGTGTCCCCATCCGGCTGGCGAGCAGCTGTTGCTTGTTGGCTGGCCGGGGTTGGCTCGCAGAGGCCGGCCGGCTGTTGCGGTGGGGGTGCTCGGTGTGGGAAGCGGTTCTTCGGCGGCGCCATGGTGGCGTGGCCGGCTGCGGCCTGGGTGGGGTCTGCGGTGCCAGCGGTGCTGCTGGCTTTGCTGGGCCCTGGGTTGGCTGCTCCCCTCCGGCGGGGTTCGTCGGCAGGGCGTCGCGGGGCTGCTGCTCTTTCGGGTGTGGGGGGCGGCGGAGGGGCTCCCTCCCCCTCTGCTCGCCCTCCGCCTCCTCTTGATGCTGGCCATTTCGCGGCGGTGGCTGGGGATGTGTTGGCGTTGGGGGGTGGTCTTCGTCTACGCCGTCCCTCCCCCATGCCTCCGACCGCCGTCGTGGGGCGGTCATTATGGAGACGGAGGCCACGACGTCCGCGGGGGTGCTGGTTCGGGGCTTCGCTCCTGATCCGGCGCCTTTGAGGGGTGGTGGTGCCTGCGACGGGAGCTCGGCCGGTTACGGTGGCCGGCGGCGGCTACGGTTTCGGCGAGCGGTTGGTGGAGGTTCCCGGTGGCGGAGAGCTGGTTTTCGGCAGAGGACTTGGCAGGGTGCTGGCGCAGCTTTGCGGCCGCTCGCTGAAAGTCCCTAGTTTGGTTTTGGCTAATTGATGAAACCTAGGACTGTCGGGTACCTGGATTAGGGGGTCCTAAATAAAGACACATTAGAGCGTCTCATCTTTGCCGGCAAGCAGCTCGAGGACGGTCACACCCTTGCTGATTACAATCCCCAATCCTCCTCAAACTGGGCCTGCCCACGATCAGGCCCGCAAGAGCCACAAGGCCCATCTGCCTGAGCAGCAACCACCTGCCCGCTCGAGAGAACCAGTACGGAAACCGCTCGAGCGTACGATCGCTCGAGACGATGACGCAAACCGCTCGAGCTAGCAACCGCTCGAGTAGGGCGTAAACCACTCGAGCGGACGACCGCTCGAGCGGGACGGAGAACAGTCAAGCGGGCAGTCGCTCGAGTTGCCCTCCATCATTGCCCATCCAGAGCCGCACATGGCTACAGGGCACGTATCAGTGGACTGTGCACGAGTCATTTCCACTATTACGCCGCCCATCCCCTGGATTTGAGGATGGCAGGCGCCACTATTACACCATGCCTCGCACTATGCCACGTGCAGCGCGCCGTCCGAACGCCACGGTCAACTCTCCGTACCACATGATCCGCTGCTCAGTCCCATCGCACGGGACGTCGACCCCTCAAGCCGGCTTCCAAGCGTTCGAGGAGTTGATGACGGACGCGATTGGTGTACGGAGCAAGCGGGTCTGTCTTTCCCACCTCGACGACCTTACCGCGGGGTTCCCGGACGCACGTGCTCGACTACGCCCACGCCATACCTCGACTACGTCAGCCACGACCGAGAAGGACGAGCAGGCCATCATCGCCCACGCCGCTACAGGCTCGAACCAGACCAACGGGAGCGTCTACAGTCTCGACGACTTGACATAGTGCCTGTACCTCGACGTTACGCATACGATAGCTCCATCCACTCTTGTACCCCTGAGCCTCCCCTTGGCCTATAAAAAGGGACGCCAGGGCCTAGCACAGGGGAGAGGACGACAACGTTCACACTCGCTCACACCCTTCCACACACGCTAAAGTCTCAGGACTCGCTTGTATTCACCCCTGTACAAGCACCCCGGTGCAAGATAATGCAAATCTCCCCCCTCTGCTGGACGTAGGGCATTCCTTGCCTGAACCAGGATAAACGCTTGTGTCCATCTTGCATCACCATCCGGATTAGGGAGCACGCATTAGGAATTTACTCATTGGTGTTATACCCCCCGGGGTATGAAACACCGACAGTTGGCGCGCCAGGTAGGGGCTTCGCGTGTTTCACCCGATTCCCGCCGTTTTTCCGGATGGCATCACTTGATTCCTCACTTTCATTCGCCACGGTGATCTGGTTTGGGAGCCTAGAGTTCGTGTCGCTCGGCCCAGGCCACGATATGGCTCTGCTCTCGATCGGAGAACCAGGTGGGGGACGCTCGTCACCTCCACACGCTGGTGGGGTCGCTCGACGACCACGCCACCACGGCTCGCCACCACGACGCCGTCACAACCAGCACCAGCATCACCGACAGCAGGCACAGGGCCTTGTACACCCTGCTCGTGCGCCCTCCCGGCCAGACACCGCAGTACGCCCAGCCGAGGTGCCAAGTGTGCGGCGGGGGGTGACGCATGGACAGGAGGTCCTCGACATGGACCCTGGCTTCACGTTCGCCATGCGTTCGCCGAGAGAGCCCGGCATGGCGCCTCGAGCGCGCGCGCGGCAAACGTCGCCCGACCTGATGCCGCACGGGATCTACCGAGCCCGTCGTAGGCTCCCGTTTGGACTCACCAACGCCGCCACTACGTACGCCAACGGGGTCCGGGCAGCCACGGGATCGCAAGAAGGGAGCCCCGGCCCCCTCCTGCGCGCCACCATGGACCTGGAGATCGTGTGGCCGGCGTCGGTAGACTGCGGGTTCGACAGAGCGCCTGGCTCGCAACGCCGCAACACGGTCGGGGATATGCGCCGCTGGATCGAGGAGGAGAGCACAGGGAGGCCCTGGACGCCGTCCAGCGCTAACCCAGACTCTGATGACTCGGATTCGGGGTGCTATGACCCGGCTCGCGAGTGCTTTCACCTCAACAACGACGTCCCGTCGGATGAGGAGACCAGAGATGGTGCCACCACGGTAGTCCCTGCAGCCAACCGGGCGGACGTGACCCCAGCGATCGGGACATCGGCAGCTGGAGCCCTGCAGGTGATGGAGCCGCGCGGACCACCACCACCACAAGCGCGAGACGACCAGCGACCTGAAGACGACGCTCGAGCGGCACAGTGGGCCCAGCTCAGGGAGATCGAGGCCAAGATGAACGAGGAACGCGCAAACCTCGAGCTGCTCAAGCGCGCGCTCGAGCAGAACCATCCGCTCCCTCCTCGAGCCCAGGGTGCTCGAGAAAAAGCATGGGGCGTCCTCAACCGCATCGTCAACGACGGACGACCGGAAGCGCCACCCGAGCCCGCTCACTTCCCTCGAGCAAGCCAGAATGTACTTGCGGCAGCCATGCTACTGCGGGACATGCCGGCACCCTCGAATCCGCATGCACTGCGGATACGAGATGAGGTTCAAGGGCTCCTCCAAGTCGCGGCCGTCCAGCAAGCTGAGAGCTCGGCCTCACGACAGCGAGAGGCAGCCCCAGAACAACCACGGTACGAGCGGGAGGGTTCCGTCCACCAAGAGGCACCCCCTCGAGGTGGTAGAGCCCCTGCTCGAGAGCGCATCCTCGACAACCGCGCGCCTCAAGATGCGCGTCATGACATCAACGACAACCGACGACGTAAGGCTGCGGGTGCCGAGGACCGCGGCTTTAGAGCCCATCGAGGAGGGCGCTACGACAGCGACGAGGACCAGATGACTCCTGAACCGCCGGGCCCTCGAGTCTTCAGTCGATCTATCCGCAACACACCATTGCCAAACCCATTTCGACCCCCCACAAGCGTGGTCAAATACAACGGGGAGACTAAGCCAGAACTCTGGCTGGCCGACTTCCGGCTGGCCTGCCAGCTGGGAGGGGCTCGAGAAGATAAAGCGATCATACGCCAACTCCCCCTGTTCCTCTCCGACACCGCTCGACGGTGGCTCGAGGAACTTCCCCCCAATCAGATCAGTGATTGGACCGACCTGGTCCGGATTTTCGAGGGGAACTTCAAGGGCACCTACGTTCGGCCCGGCAACTCGTGGGATCTCCGTGGCTGCAAACAAAATGCCACGGAAACTCTCCGGGATTTTGCTCGACGCTTCTCCAAGCTACGCACCGAGCTGCCGCACATCCCAGACCACGACGTCATCCTGGCGTTCGTCTCAGGCACCACCTGCAAAGAGCTCGTGCGGGAACTCGGGCGCAACCGCCCGAAGACGGTCAACGAGCTCATGGATGTCGTCGCCGACTACGCTGCCGGCGACGAGGCCGTGGGGGCCTTCTTTGGCGGTATCAGGAACAAGACCGCCCCTCCCCCGGGAGGCGGTGAGGGCTCGAGCAAGGCCCAGAAGAAGAACTGGAAGAAGAAGAAAGGCAACCTGCAAGGCAAGCGTGAGGGCACGGAGGACGAGGTGGCCGCTGCCGAGCGCAAGAAGCCTAGACCCCCACCGGGGGGGGCGTCTTCGACAAGATGCTGAAGCAGCCCTGCCCATACCACAAGGAACCGGCGAAGCACAACCTCGAGGACTGCCGTATGCTTCGAGGCTACTTCAAGAAAATCGGCCTTGATAAGGACGACGGCAAGAAGGATGAGGGCAACGACGATCAAGCCAACGACAACGACGACAATGGGTACCCGCCCATCACCGAGTGCTACATGATCTACGGTGGCCCCTCCACCCAGATGACACGTCGAGAGCGGAAGGCCGAGCGCAAGGAGGTCTTCTCTGTGAAGCCCGCCACGCCCCGATTCCTCGACTGGTCGGATGCTCCCATTACGTTCGACCGTGATGATCATCCAGACCACGTCACCAACCCCGGCTCATACCCTCTCGTCGTCGCCCCAATCATCCTCAACGCCCGATTCACCAAAGTCCTCATGGATGGAGGCAGCAGCCTCAACATCATCTACATGGAAACCCTCACGCTGCTCGGCCTCACAAGGGCTGACCTCCAGCCGAGCGCCGGGGGCTTCCACGGAGTGGTCCCTGGCAAGAAAGCACTCACGATCGGTCGCATCGACCTCCCCGTCGTCTTTGGGACGCGCTCGAACTTCCGTCGAGAGGTCCTAACTTTCGACGTGCCCACTTTCGAGGGGTCATACCATGCCATCCCGGCGGCCGTGCTACACAAAGTTCATGGCCATCCCCAACTATGCCTACCTCAAGCTCAAGATGCCGGGACCAAAAGGAGTCATCACTGTCAGCTCCACGTACGAACACGCCTACCACTGCGATGTGGAGTGCGTCGAGAACGGGGAGTCACTGGCGAACGTGATGGGAACGTCTGAAGACTTGGCCATGATGCTCGACCACATGGCGGCTGAGGCCTCTGCTCCGACACCCAAGCGACAGGCTGGCAACTTCGAGCCCGCTGAAGATACCAAGAAGATCCCGCTCGATCCAAGCTCCTCGGGGGAAAAGACGCTGATCATCAGCGCCTCCCTCGACAGCAAATAGGAAGCAGTGCTCGTCGACTTTCTCCGCGCAAACGCCGACATGTTTGCGTGGAGTCCTTCGGACATGCCCGGCATACCGAGGATGTCGCCGAGCACGCCTTGGAGATCCGTCCCGGTTCAAGACTGTCAAGCAACGCCTACGCCGCTTCGACGAGGAGAGCGCGAGTCATCCGCGAGGAGGTCGAGAAGCTCGAGAAGGCCGGATTCATCAAGGAGGTACATCATCCCGAGTGGCTAGCTAATCCCGTATTAGTAGAGAAGAAGAATGGGAAAATGAGGATGTGTGTAGATTACACTAGTTTAAATAAAGCATGTCCCAAGGTCCCATTTCCTTTACCTCGAATAGATCAGATTGTCGATTCCACTGCGGGATGTGAAGTCCTTTCCTTTCTCGACGCCTACTCAGGCTATCACCAAATCAAGATGAAGGAGTCCGACCAGCTCGCGACTTCTTTCATCACCCCTATGGGCATGTACTGTTATGTCACAATGCCTTTCGGTCTTCGAAACGCCGGGGCAACATATCAGCGTTGCATGTTACATGTCTTTGGCAAACATATAGGAGAAACGGTTGAGGCTTACGTGGATGACATCGTTGTCAAGACACGTAAGGTCGAAAACCTTGTCGAGGACCTCAAATTGACGTTCGAATGCCTTAGGGCTAAGAACATCAAACTGAACCCCGAGAAGTGCGTATTTGGGGTGCCTCGAGGCATGCTGCTAGGCTACATCGTTTCCCAGCGAGGGATCGAGGCCAACCCTGAGAAGGTCGCGGCCATCATGCGGATGGGGCCGATTCGAGACCTGAAAGGGGTGCAAAAGGTCACAGGATGTCTGGCCGCCCTTAGCCGATTCATCGCACGCTTGGGAGAAAAAGCTTTACCTCTGTACCGACTCCTCAAAAAATCCGAGCATTTCACATGGACACCCGAGGCGGAGGAAGCCCTCTCGAGGCTGAAAAACATGCTTTCCTCCCCTCCCGTGCTCGTGCCACCTCGACCAGCTACACCGGACCAACCCGCCGAGCCACTGCTCCTCTATATTGCCGCAACCACGCAAGTGGTTAGCGCGGTTATAGTGGTCGAGAGGCAGGAAGAGGGACACGCGCTCCCCGTCCAGCGGCCGGTGTATTTCATCAGTGAGGTGCTCTCAGAAGCCAAAATTCGGTACCCCCATATCCAAAAGTTGCTCTACGCAATCGTGCTCACCCGTCGAAAGCTCCAGCACTATTTTCTTAGCCATCCGGTGACGGTGGTAACATCATTCCCGCTTGGGGAGATCATCCAGAACCGGGAAGTCGTGGGTCGAATCGCCAAGTGGTCGGTCGAACTCATGGGCGAGACCATCACTTACGCCCCTCGAAAAGCTATCAAATCCCAAGCACTGGCCGACTTTGTGGCTGAATGGACCGATGTCCAACTACCCCCGGTACAGATTCAAGCCGAGCTATGGACCATGTACTTCGACGGGTCGCTCATGAAGACAGGAGCGGGTGCGGGCCTGCTCTTCATCTCGCCCCTCGGAGAGCATATACGCTACGTGATGCGGATCCACTTTGCCGCCTCGAACAACATGGCAGAATATGAGGCGCTTGTCACAGGGTTGCGTATCGCCATCGAGCTCGGGATTCGACGCCTCGATGCTCGAGGCGACTCACAACTTGTCATCGACCAAGTGATGAAAGCCTCGAGCTGCCATGACGAAAAGATGGAAGCATACTGCAACGAGGTGCGCAAACTGGAAGCAAACTTCCATGGCCTCGAGCTCAACCACATCCCGAGACGCTTCAATGAAGCCGCCGACGAGCTGGCCAAGATCGCGTCGACTCGAGCACCGCTCCCCAAATGTCTTCTCGAAAGATCTCCACGAGCCATCTCGTGAAGTGGGACCCGGGCCGGGCGGGACCCGGCCGAGCCGCTCCTACGACCGAACCCCCCTCGACGGGGGCCACAGTCATGGAGATCGACCCGGTTGCAAGCCCACCAACTGACTGGCGTGCACCATTTCTCGAGTACCTCATCCGAGGGGAGTTGCCAGAGAATCGAACAGAGGCAAGACGATTGGCTCGACGAGCCAAAACATACGTCCTTTACGGAGATGACAGAGAGCTTTACCGCCGGAGCCCAACTGGCGTACTCCAGCGGTGCATCTCGATCGAGGAGGGCAGAAGACTGCTCAGAGACATGCACTCGGGGGCTTGTGGCCACCACGCTGCTCCAAGGACCCTTGTCGGGAATGCATTCCGTCAAGGCTTTTACTGGCCCACTGCTACTGCTGACGCCATCAAGCTTGTTCGAGCGTGTGAGGGATGCCAATTCTACGCCAAGCAAACACACCTTCCCGCACACGCACTCCAAATGATCCCCCTCACTTGGCCATTTGCGGTCTGGGGGCTCGATTTGGTCGGACCCCTCAAAAAGACGACGGGAGGCCACACCCACTTGCTCGTAGCCATCGATAAGTTCACAAAGTGGATCGAGGCCAAGCCCATCACCAACATCCGCTCGGAACGAGCGGTCGAGTTCTTCACCGACATCATCCATCGCTTCGGAGTCCCTAACGTCATCATTACGGACAATGGCACCCAGTTCACAGGCAAAAAGTTCCTAGACTTTTGCGATCGGAACCACATCCGTGTGAACTGGTCGGCGGTCGCCTACCCTCGAACTAACGGCCAAGTCGAGCGCGCAAATGGCATGATCTTGCAAGGCCTCAAACCAAGGATTTTCAAACGCTTGAACAAACACGGCAACAAGTGGGTAACTGAACTCCCATCTATCCTGTGGAGCCTACGGACGACCGAGAGTCGAGCCACTGGGTTCACCCTGTTTTTCTTGGTCTATGGGTCTGAGGCCGTCCTCCCCACCGATCTCGAGTACGGGTCCCCTCGACTCAAGGCCTACAACGAGCAGACTAATCAGGAGAGGCTGGCAAACGCCATCGACCAAGCAGAAGACGCTCGAGACATGGCGCTCCTACATTCTGCGCGCTATCAGCAAAAGCTACGGCAATATCACGAAAAGAGCGTGCGCAAGAGAGATTTCAAGGTCGGCGATCTCGTGCTCCGTCGACGACAAGACAGCAAGGGACGCCACAAGTTGACTCCTCCATGGGAAGGTCCTTTCATCGTAGTCAAGGTGCTTGGCCGGAACGTACAAGTTAGCCAAAGAGGACGGCTCGACCATCACCAACGCATGGAACATCGAACGGCTACGTCGCTTTTTCCCTAGGCCTCGATACCTTGTACATATTTCGTTTAAATTGTACCGCTAGTATGAATAAGTAAAGTTTCTTACTTTCTGTTCATACGCAAGGTGGGCTCGACTTTGTTTCCACAAAGTCAAGCCCCCTCGGGGGCTAGACCAGGGGGGAACCCCCCTGAAGTCCTCGAAAAATGCACCTAGTTTTTTCGAAAACGATGCTCGGCATAATTTTCCCCTCCTCGCCTCGAAATTTTTCGTAAGACTAAGTGTTTGCGTCACCTCGAGCTCACCGAGCCAGGGCGATCGAGCACAAGGCTTCCCACGCTTCCGAGCTATGGCACCCTAACTCATCCCCTCTCGAAGAAGTTCGAGCGCAACGCCAACACTTCTCTAAAACAAAATAAAGGCAGGAAGCGGAAAATAAAATCGAGCACAAAGAAAAAGCTAGAACATAACGATCACAAAACTTTCGCGTGTCGTAATTGAAGGCCACTTAGGCCACTTCCATAATCAAAAGTACTTGTTTTCTTACAAGGGCCTTGCTGCCCGATTTCGGCTCGCAGCCGGATAGAATCTACTCTACGGCAGGCGGAAGGACTTCCTGCAGCAGATCGCCTCCAAGACGTGCGCCCGGTTCCTCCGCCTCGGCCTTGAGCTGCTCGATCCGGGGGTTGACCCCTCCTTCTTGCTCGCCCTCAACGTAGGCGAAGCCGCCCGAGACGGCCTCCATCCCGGCCCGGGCCTCCTCCCTCGAGACGCTAAATCCCGAGTAGAAGATCGCCATTGTTCGGCGCGCAGCAAAGACAAGGGCGTCCTGGACACGACCTCGCAGTGAGGCGCCGAACTCGAGGACCCGGCTAGCATAGCTCTGGCCAGCACCCGGCCCCTCGACATCCACCACCGGTGGGAAGCCCCACTTGGCGCTGAGAGTGTCGATGGCGCCAGTAATGTGGGCCTTTGCCGAGATCACGCCTTCAGCCAGCGCACGGGTGGAGTTGGCAAACTCACGTGCGTCGGCCAGGCTCGCCTCCAAACCTGACAAGGGATGACAAGAACCAAATGCTCAATCGGGTGCTCGAGCCACACGCATGAATCAGTGCACGAGAAAAGGACCAAAGGACTCGAGCACTTACCGGTGCAGCGTTCGAGCGCCCGCGCGAGCTCAGCCTCCTTTCCCCGGAGGGCGCGCTCGACGTCGCGTTTCTCCACGCGCAGCTCCTCATAAGCCTTGCCGGCGCCCTGGATGGCGAGGTCCTTCGTCGTCATCTCTAAACGGAGGTTGACCGCTTCCGTCTGGAGACCGCTGGCCCGCACTTTTTCTGCTTCAAACGCACTGGCAAGGGCTTCTTTCTCGGTAGCTTCTCGGGCGACCGATGCCTGGAGCTCCTTCACGTAGGCCTCGACGCCGGCCTTCTCCTTCTGGAGTTGCTCCATATCCCGGCACTTGGCCTTATAGCTCTGCAGCGCGACAGCCGCATCCTTCTTGAGCTGCTCAAAGGCTGCGTGCAGCTGCGCGTACTTCTCGCCTGCCTCCTGTCGCGCCGCCCCGGCCTCCTGTGCCACCCGAGCGAGCTCATCTCGAGCTTTCTTGGCATCTTCCTTGGCGGCGTCCAGAGCCGCGTTGGCCTCTCGAAGAAGCCGGGCAGACCGGTGCAGCTCCGCCTCAGCGTCTCGCCCCAGGCGCACGTATCGCCGGATCTCGTCCTCACTCTCACGGAGAGCATGGATGTGAACCGACTTGGCATATGAGCGGCTTTCCGCCGTCTGAGCCGCGAAAAAGAAAAAAAATCAAACACGAACGATGACAAACCTGAACAAAAAAAATGGGGCTGTGCTCAAAAGTACTTACAGAAGAAATCCGGGGCAGGTCCTCAGAAACGAGCGACAGAGCGACCCTCAGAGCACGCTCGAGCCACCGCTGCGGCGCTCTTCGGCCTCCACACGTGCCTCGAGCTCCTTCTGATCATTCATCACGATTGCGGGAGCTTCGTGGTCGAGGGGGTCGGGGAGCACCAGTGGCGGCCTTTCCCACAGAGGGAATTCCTCCCGCGCCTCCTTGTCGACGGAGGAGTGGAGTCTCCTCGCTGCCTCCAAATCGACGCCCGCCGTCACCACCCGCTCGGCCAAGGATATCGGGCGCTGCGGCTGGCCCTGGGAAGAAGACGCCTCCAAGGTGAGCACCCGCGCCTCGAGCCGCCTCCGCTCTTCGATAGAGGCAGTGGAGGGCTCAACAGGACCGAGACCAGCCGACCGCATATGGCCATCGACAAGGGCAGACGCCGTTTGCCTCCTCTGGGCCTCGTCCTACTGGTCGGCCTCGGACATAGTAGTGAACTCCACCTCGCCCGTCGTTGAGTCGGGCACGAGGTGAGGCACCACGACCTCCCCTAACCGCGGCACGAAGTGAGGCTCCTCCCTGTGCTCGCCCCCCTGGTACTCGTCGCCGCCAGCAGCGGCGGGCGACTCCGCTTGCCGCCCCACGTCCAGCTGCAGCTCCTCTTGCTCAACCCGCGGTTCTACTTGCGGCTGACTCTCCTCGACGCCTGCGGCGGCAGGCTGCACCACCGGTCCCACCTGCTCCTCCACCGACTCCTCCGTCATCTCCCCTTCCCGTATGACGGCAGGGTGCTCCTCGAGTGCACCCACTCGAGCGGCAGCTTGGGCCTCCATGTCCCGAGGGGGAGTTGGGGCCTGGCTTGGTTGAGGCTCAGGCACTGGATACGCCTCCTGCATCTCCACATCTCCCACCGGCCGATCAGCGGCAGCCGGTACCTCCTCCACCTCCTTCTCTCTACGCTCTTCCTCGAGCTGGCGCAGACCAGGCGGCCAGGAAGACTTGGCACCCGAGCTCGGACTCTCCTCGAGCACGATGGGCTGCAGCTCCGATCCGGCCCCCGTCGCCGGCTCTGGCATCCTTGCCCCCTGGTCGCCTGCCGCCGCGTCACCCAGCGCACCTGACGATATCGGGGTCTCGGGCGGGAGGACAGCCGAGACCGTGGTGGTGGTAGCGTCCTTCTCCGCCGCTGCTGCCTTGGCCACGTCCCCGGCACCTGCACGGGACGCAGCTGCCATCAGCCTACCACGCTTAAGCGCATCCTTGGCCCGCTCTAGCCAATCTGGAGCAGAGGGGGGGGAGGGTCACTCCACCTGGCATCGACGGGGCGCCGCTCGATCCTCCCGCAGTCCTCAGCTTCTTAGTAGGCACAATGGAGGGGAGGGAAGGTAGAGTATGCAGAAGGCACTTAGTTCTGGAAGAAAGAGAAAAACAAAAATTCATTATGACCGAGCACTCACACACGGACAAAAAAAAAGGGTGAATACAATAGGGGGTAGGTCGACCAGAAGGCTTACCCTGCAGACGAGGCAGCGCCACTCAAACCGGCCGGCTTGCTCGAAGCACTCGGGGGCTTCCGAGCCTCAGACGCTCCCCTCGAGTCGCTCGAGGACTTGGGAATCTCGAGCCCACCACCCGCGCCGCTCGGGGGCTTCGAGACCTGGGCAGCCGCCCCCGTACTGGCCGACTCCTTGGCCGGCGCGGGCACAACGTCCCTCACGGGGTCCTGGGACCTGCTGGTTGAGGATCGCTCAGCTCGACGGTCGCTAGTGGGAGCCCGGCGCTGCTCGCCGGACTGTGCGAAAACTGAAGTGCGCACATTCGCAGCCTCCTGCTGCAGGGTGTGCGCGCCCGTGGTAGACGAATGGTGACGGGAGGAAGACTCCCGCCGCGTCGGAGACGGCGCCCGCCCGCCGTGGCTCGGATGACGGGTCGATTCCTCTCGCCGTCCTCCTTGTACCGGCGATGGCGAGCGAGTGCAGTGGCTGGAGCGTTTAGTCGCCCCTCCTCGCTGCCTTGATTGGGCCGGCGACGGCGCTCGAGCGCCGCGGCTCGACGACTCCTCATGACGACTGCGCTGGACCGGCGACGAGTCGCCACGCGGAACGCCCGCGCCAAAGCGGCTCACACGCGAGAGCGAGCGGGTGTCGAGGAACTCGAGCGGCGGCGCGCCATCGGCTTCGGTCGCTTCATCTTCCTCATCATCGTCGCCCTCATACTCGTCGGTCGACTCGAGACTGGAACTCCAGTCGGTCGGATCCGCCGCCAGACGTATTTCGCGCGCCCGGCGGCGCCTAGCCCTACGCTTCTGAGTCTCCTCTAAAGCGAGAGCTTTCTTCGCTTTCTCTTCCTTTTTTGAGAGCACGGCAGCGTGAGCTCGTTCGCCCCTCAGGCGTCTTACCTCGCGGTCGGGCGCGTCCTCCTTCACCGGGGGCCTCGACTTCGCGTGGTCGATGATGTTCTGGAAAAGAGAACAGATCTCGATAAAGGTTGCTCGAGCAGAAGATACGACGAAGAGACGGTCTCGAGAGAACTTACATAGCCCAGCAGATTGTGCTCCGGACGCATGCGGAAGAGCCCGACTTGGTTCTCGCCAAAATTCCTCCCGGCGTCGATTGCATCGCGCACTCGAGCCACGATTGTGGCAACCGGGAGGGGCGTGTCCGACATCCTGCTGGCCTCGAGCGCCGTGGGATCGGCGTTCTCCGTCATCTGGTCGAGCCGCAGCGGGCGCTCGGCGAGCGGAAGCACCCGGCGGCCGTGGAACTCGGCGACAACATGCGCGATGTTGAAGAAAAAATTGCCGGACCTCTTGTTACGGAGGCTCGTGATGGCGTCGAGCAGGGGGTTCATACGGGGCTGGCGCGCCGCCGGCTGGCCATGCGCCCAGTTAAAGCCGGGCGCGGTAAGCACAACGCCGGTGTACTCCGGGAAAAGGCCTCCCTCGTTGCGGAGATAGAACCACTCCCGGTCCCAGTTGGCGTTATTCGACGACCACGTGCCGGATAGCCAACATTCCTTCCTCTTCAACCCAAGCGAGCAGGAGCCCGCTCGAACATAGCGGCGGATCTTTGGTTGCACTGCCTTCTCCTCCTCCTCCTCCTCGTTCTCCTCCTCGTTCTCCTCCTCCTCTTCCTCGTCATCATCATCACCGTCGTCATCGGCGGCCTTCTGGTTTTTCACCGCCTTGGTGAAAAGCGTCGCCTTGAAGACGTGGGTAAACAAGTCCCACTGCGGCACCATCCCCAGATACCCCTCGCACACGGCAGCGCTTGTAGCCACGAGCGAGATGGAATTGGGGTTGAAATGCTGGAGCTCGACCCCGAAATGGTGGGGGAGCGCCCGCATGAAGCGGCTCGGCCGCGCACCAAGTCCCCGCCGGTGGAACCTGATGAAGCTCAGAATGTAGCCCTGCGGAGGATTGGGCTCAAGGTCGCCGTCGTCCGGCACCCTCCACTCTGGTAACCCCTCCGCCGGATTGGGCGGAAGTAATCCGCCGTTCACCAAGTTGAGCAGCATCCCCTCGGTCACCGTAGACCGAGGCCACGGGAGCGCGTCCGCCATCACCACCGGCACGGAAGGCTTGGCGGCGCCCTTGCCCTTGCCCTTGCCCTTGCCGCCGGCACCCTGGCTGGAGCTCTGGCCCGTCTTCTTGGCTGACCTCCCCATGGCGGTGATGGGAGCGGAACGATGAGAGCAGCGGCGGCGAAACACTGGGAATGGTGGCGCCGGGAACGGTGGCACGGAAGACAGATGCGATCGCGGGCTAGAGCGGCACCGGCGGTCATGGACGGCGGTGGCGGCAGCGATTGCAGAGGGCGGCGGCGGCGGATTGGATCTACAGCAGGGCGCGACTGGAGCAAAAAGCAGCACGGAAGGCAAGAATGCGGGGAAGAAGAGCCAGGAGCCTGCTCCCCAAATTTATAGGGCCCGAGCCGATCCGCGTGAATCGCATCCGACGGCCCAGATCGCACCATCCAACGGCTGCGCGCCCCCGGCGGACTCGGCTAAAACGGTAACCGCATTTATTGCCCTGACAAACCGCCACCTACCTCCACTTACAGGACGCACGTAACGCGAGACGGAGCGGAACCGTCGCCAAGCCACGATCACCACGACGCGTCGGTTTCCGCCTAAAAAGGCGCGCCATTTTGCAACGGACAAATGCGCCTCGAACAAGCGCAATGACGGGACGTCTCGACAGACGGTCCCTTATACGGTAAGAAAACCCGGGACCCCGGTCCCACATGTAAGTCTCGAGGGAGCGGAGGCTGACCCACGAACGGGTTCGAACAGCCGCCCTCGAGCACCCGAGTTAGGGACAACCTAGCGGGGAGCCAATACGAGGCCACGCTCGAGAACGAACTCTCGAGGCCCCCATGGACGTATCCAAGGCCAAATACAATGCGACCACGGGATCCCTCGAAGGGAGGTAGTCGAACCGCCGGCCTTTATCGAGCAAGGCCGGTACCCTGGTCGCTATGTATGGTGCTTCAATGAGAGTGCTTCTGAGCCTCGAAGTCATCTCCCCTCGAAAGGGAACGAACCCTCACTTGGATTTCCCGTTACCAGCTCACCGAAGATGTCGAGGCTCGTCCGATCGCGGATAGCACGGCACCCTTCACCCCACGAGTCCGAGCGCAAGGGCCCATGGGAAGGACACCATGAAGTAGCAAAGCACCAGCCGCACGGGGCACGGGGGCTAGACTACACATGGCACCCCTCGACAAAAGAGGGTCGAAAGCAACCGGGGGCTCGACAGCTCAAATCAACCCCTTGAAAGAGCACTACAACTCCAGTTAATAATACTCTTACTCCAAACCGCTCATCTCAAAGCCCCCAGAGGAATGCCTCATTCCTCTGGGGCCTCGGGGGCTACCCCCGCGGGGGTCGCTCGCGCGCCCCCCACGGAGAAAAGACAAAAATGATTCCTCCACACAACCCTAGATCCAGGTACTTCAACTCAACTTCATGATCTCTTGCTTGAAGTTCTTTCACAATCAAGCAAGGGCTCGGGGGCTACTGTCGGGTACCTGGATTAGGGGGTCCTAAATAAAGACACATTAGAGCGTCTCATCTTTGCCGGCAAGCAGCTCGAGGACGGTCACACCCTTGTTGATTACAATCCCCAATCCTCCTCAAACTGGGCCTGCCCACGATCAGGCCCACAAGAGCCACAAGGCCCATCTGCTTGAGCGGCAACCGCCTGCCCGCTCGAGAGAACCAATACGGAAACCGCTCGAGCGTGCGATCGCTCGAGACGATGACGCAAACCGCTCGAGAACCAATACGGAAACCGCTCGAGCGTGCGATCGCTCGAGACGATGACGCAAACCGCTCGAGCAAGCAACCGCTCGAGCGGGGCGTAAACCGCTCGAGCGGGACGGAGAACAGTCAAGCGGGCAGTCGCTCGAGTTGCCCTCAATCATTGCCCATCCAGAGCCGCACATGACTACAGGGCTTGAACAGTGCCAGAGTCCATTCTCCCTGCCTAACTCCATGGCTACAGGGCACGTAACAGTGGACTGTGCACGAGTCATTTCCACCATTACACCGCCCATCCCCTGGATTTGAGGATGGCAGGCGCCACTATTACACCATGACTCACACTATGCCACGTGCAACGCGCCGTCCGAACGCCACGGTCAACTCTCCGTACTACATGATCCGCTGCTCAGTCCCATCATACGGGACGTCGACCCCTCGAGCCGGCTTCCAAGCGCTCGAGGAGTTGATGACGGATGCGATTGGTGTACGGAGCAAGCAGTGTCCTGTCTTTCCCACCTCGACGACCTTACCGCGGGGTTCCCGGACGCACGTGCTCGACTACGCCCACGCCATACCTCGACTACGTCAGCCACGACCGAGAATGACGAGCAGGCCATCATCGCCCACGCCGCTACAGGCTCGAACCAGACCAACGGGAGCGTCTACAGTCTCGACGACTTGACATAGTGCCTGTACCTCGACGTTACGCATACGATAGCTCCATCCACTCTTGTACCCCTGAGCCTCCCCTTGGCCTATAAAAGGGGACGCCAGGGCCTAGCACAGGGGAGAGGACGACAACGTTCACACTCGCTCACACCCTTCCACACACGCTAAAGTCTCAGGACTCGCTTGTATTCACCCCTGTACAAGCACCCCGGTGCAAGATAATGCAAATCTCCCCCCTCTGCTGGACGTAGGGCATTCCTTGCCTGAACCAGGATAAACGCTTGTGTCCATCTTGCATCACCATCCAGATTAGGGAGCACGCATTAGGAATTTACTCGTTGGTGTTATACCCCCCGGGGTACGAAACACCGACAAGGACTAACCTTGTTTATCTAAGTGGTTGATTTAGAGAAAGGTTGTCCACATGATGAGCTTAATGCATATGAAGCATGACACGTGTCATGTGATCAAAGATGAAGATCAAGACGATGCTTGGCTCCATGGACCGGTGTTAAAGGTGAAGGGCTAGTCGAGGCTTCGGAGTGAAGGACCATGCGATGGTGAAGCTCGGGCAAGACTAGGTGCCAATGGACCGATGCACGGTGAAGGGCAAGTGAAGTCAAGATCGATGGATCGAGACGGTCACATGATGGTGTGAAGTGTTCATATCATTTGGAGGAACAAAATGGGCTCAAGGCAAAGGTATAACCGCTAGGGCCATTTTGTTTTGCACTCAAGACACCATAGAGGGTGTGAGTGGTTTAGGATCGATAGCCGCACTATTAAGAGGGGAAGTCTTATCGGCTATTCGACGCACGGGTGCCACTAGGTGAATTCATGAAGTGCATTGCTTGTAGGGCCTCGTGAGCTAACCTAACCTTTGGGAAATGATTGTGAAAAGCTAACACACAAGCACATGGAGATGTACACTTGGTGGTGTTGGCACATTTACAAAGGTGGCGTTTGGGCGCGCTGTGGTTTGCAGGGTAGAGATGGGTTTGGGTCCCTCTCTTCCTCCCGCCGAGCCTTTGAGGCGGGATTCGGCGCTCTCGGGAAAAATGGATGCATATTTTCTATTGCGCCGGATGCAAAATTTGGTTGAAATCATGCTATCTCTGTTGATCAAGTTGGTATACTTGTTGGATAGCATGTTGGAGAAGTTGGTGTCACGACACGGCGACAAAACGATGAAGTCGCACTGGAAGAGGCGCCGGACGCGCCTTGGGCGGCGCCGGACGCGTCCGGCGCATTGTGGCGTGGCGCGAGGTGGTGGCTCGCGAAGATGTTCGTCGGACGCGCGGCGGACGCGGCGGCGGACTCGGCGCGTGTTTGCGTGTTGAGTCCGGCGCTAGGTGGAAGACGGCGCAATGCTGGTGGCTCGGCTCAAGGCGGCGGACGCGGGGTGCCGCGTCCGGCGCACGTCGGACTCGGGAACGAAAAGTTCCGGAGGGCGGCGTTGCGAGCGGACGCGGGCGCCGGACGCGGGCCGTGGCGTGCGCCGGACGCAGCGCCGGACGCCCACGTGGCGACGCGCTGGGGCCGAGGCGCCAACGGTCGGCTTGGGCTGCGCGGGGAAGAAGCGCCGGACGCGTCCGGCGGTTTGCGGCGACGCGCCGGCGCGTGCCGCTCGGCCTCCTCCGAGGGTAACGGTCACATTTGTTTGAGGGGTTATAAATAGAAGGTGGCCGGCCCTTGGGGAGGTCTCTTGGCCATTTCTCATCCCTTGTGCATTCTTTGAGCTAAGAGACTCTCTCCCACTCTTCTCCCTTGCTTGGTTGTTCATCCTAAGAGAGATTGAGTGAATCACCTAGTGCATTGCATTGCTTGAGGGCATCTAGTGGCACTTGTGGGTGGTTTAGCCGGTGGATTTCTTGTTACTCTTGGAGAGTACCGCTCCTAGCCGGCTTGGAGATTGTTGGAGGCGTTGGCAAGAGAAGGTGATTGTTCTTGGCCACCTCCGGTTGCTTGTGAGAGGTTTGAGCTCACCTCGTGGGGATCACGAAGAGCATCCTAGTGGATTGCGCGTGTCGTTGAGTACCTCGCTTGAGAGTGGGTCTTGCGGTGCCTTGCGGGCGAGCCTTGAGGGCTAGTGACTTGAGGGTCACACCGAAGAACCATCTAGGTGTTGGTCGACACAACCGGTGACGTAGCTTGGCGGTGCCCAAGTGAACTCCGGGTGAACAAAAGTAATTGTGTTCATCTTGTTCCCGGTGATTGGTTGTCATCGATTGTGTGTTGCCGATTGATTGATTGTTCATCTCTTGGTGATTGGCAACCTCGACTCTACGCGTCGGTATAACAAGCTCCTACCCTCTCTTGCATTACATTGATTACATTCTTGCAAAGTAGAATTGCTTGTGTGGTCGGTCGGGAACCACTTCTTGTGTAGACTAAATCCCGTGGGTAGAATTGCTTGTGTGGTCGGTCGGGAACCACTCTTTGTGTAGATTAAATCCCGTAGGTAGAACTCTTGATCACTAGCGGTAGCTTTTGTGTGTGCGAGTGATCACCTACTAGAATTGTTTGGATAGGAGGCTTGCAACATCTAGTAGGCTAAGCAAAACTTGCTTTCCGCCGTTTGTGTATCTAACGAAGTTTGCTTAGTGAGTTTGTAGAAAATTTTTATAGGCTATTCACCCCCCCTCTAGCCATCTAGGACCTTACACTCGCGTGGCCGGCGCGTCTACTCGGTGAGACTTTTTCGATGGCCGGCGACGTCTTTGGTGGCTGGTGGGGACCCGGATTCTTGCCCGAGTCGGTGCTGGGATTGTTTTGGGCGAAAGCCTGGCGACGACGACACTTGTGGGTGTCGCTCCCCTGTTGAGGGCGTCGCGTCCTTAGCACATTCCTTGGGTGAGAACCCAGTCCTTCTATGGACGGACGACGGCGGCGCTTGGGCGTCGTAACCTTCTTGAAGGCGTCGTTGTGGAATTCGACTCCGGGGATGTCTTTGGGCAGTGCTACTTCGTCGTCTTCGTCAACGTGTACGTGGGTGGTGCCGGTGGTGGTTTAGGCTTAGTTTCTTTTTCAGTTGCTCTTGAGCTGGCGTCAGTGGTAGAGCTCCTAGTGGTTTTCAGTGGACGCTCGTGTCGATGACCCAATCGGACCGAGGACTAAGTGGTTTAGAGGCTTGATGTCGATGTCCCAATCCGACCAAGCGCGGAGCTGAGTTGAGTTGAGTTGGCGCTCTTATGGAGCGAGTTGAGTTGTTTTTTGGTACCTAGGTGTAACTCTGGAGTAGGGTACCCTCCAAAATTGTACGTGGTTTTCGCCCAGTTTCCACTTCAAAAAAAAACTGGGTGGGGGCACTTGCCTTCTTTTTTCTTTTCTTCGTCTAATAGAAATCGCGGCAAACCTTTTGCCGTCCTTTCTTAAAAAAAATAATGGGTGGGTCCGTGTCACAGTTTTCGTATCCACCACATGGGAGAACAGTTCAAAGTCTTCAGTGCCACAGTCCCTCCATTATCTTTTGTAAGACGTTAGCTGATTTTTCACTTCTGATAAAATGTAGGG
Organism: Themeda triandra; assembly: GCA_018135685.1. NCBI lineage: Eukaryota > Viridiplantae > Streptophyta > Magnoliopsida > Poales > Poaceae > Themeda > Themeda triandra. The sequence goes on along the minus strand of JAENPR010000041.1, from coordinate 2,039,064 downwards.
CGGGCTGGCTTGCCCAAGTTAGCAGTTAATGTGCATGGCGCAGGATTACGAAGAGGTTACGAAAAGAACGAATGCTATAGGCTCATGGTTATCGTTTCACATACATACATGCATAGAATGAAAACTGATCCAATCAATTCAATCCAAGTGGCAAAAGCATGACCACATTAACTTGCATCTAGCGTCAAATGAATTCTCGAGAACGTTTCCTCTCTCGCTCCTTGGTATCCGAGATCTCCCCGCTTACGCCTTAGGCTAGTCTCAATGGAGTTTCACAAGAGTTTCATGGGCATTAAATATCTTTGATGTGGACTATATTAATGAAGAGAGATGATTAGAGTTTCATGGGCGAGAGAGAGTTTCATCCCCATGAAACTGTCAAGTAATCGCTTTTAAAATATGGAAAGAGGAAACTGGGACATGAAACTCCCCACTAACACTAGCCTTATAAAAAATAATGGAGGGAGTAGCTGTCTATAAATAAAAGAACATAAATAGACATGGCGTCCAAGCATATCGGGAGTCAACTCTCACGCTTCGGTGCCCACACGCCTCTTCCTCTTTATGTGGAGCGTTGGGACTGCCCTCATCCTCTTTATTGAAAAAAAAAAAACTTTTGCGACTAAGATACAGGCTGACAGAAGGTTGGAGTTTAAACTCCTGAACGAGTAGTAAAATGCGCGATAAGATCGAAGAGGAGTTGACTTCATCGGCCCCATAAAATACTGGTACAGGAAATCAGCAAGGCCTCAAGCATTAGTATACTCCAAACACGATCAGCCGGCAGGTCAAACCTAAAACGTGCCCCCCACATCCGCCACGATCCTGCTGTTCTCCAACCAAACCAAACCGAAGCTTCGTTCCGGGCCAGAGCCAGCGGAAGCAACAGGCCTCGCGGTTTCGTTCGTCGTCCGCGAGCGAAATGAAATCTGCCCCAACCGATTGGATTGCATCCGGCGCGGCGTGGCGTGGCGTCTGCCGGTGACGACGCGGCTCGCGCTCGCTCCCCTGCGGTTGCCACGTTTGGAGGCGTCGCGCCCACGGCCACGAGCGGCGCGTGAGCCTGCGCATGAAAAGCGAGGCAACCGCAGGCGCCCGGCAGGAGTGCGTGGGTTCGGTTAGCATCGGGTTCCCGTTGACTTTTGCGCGGCCTCCACTTGCATATTTTGTTTGCGCCAGCGGCAGGCAGTCGTGTTCCTGTCGTCTTTTCAGTCCGGTCCGGTCCACTGTGTGGTTGTGTGCGGTGTCGCACGTACAACGTTCGCGCGGGGCGCACCGCGTGTGTGTTTCTCCCCGTTTACTTGCGCACGACAGGGACCCGGGTCGTTCGTCGCGCGCGCATACCTTTCTGCGTGGTTGACACACACGCAGTCAGGCACACCCGTGAATGATCTGCCCCGTATCAATACCTTTGTCGTTTTTGTCATGGTATAAGAAATACTAAATTGTGTAGGAGAAGATATTGGTCGATTGTAGTACTTGATATTTTCATAAAAGATCCTGTTACCCAACTTTGTATTACCATTGAAAAGTATTGCATTTCTTTATTTCTAGATACGCCAAAGAATTAGTGTTCCCGTTTAGTGCCCTATCGTCGGTCATTGGTCATCGCCATGAATCAATCCTACATCTCATTCTGTTCAGTCGAAGCATATGGATGAAGATTTTTTTAGAGATTGTGTCATTACACGTATTTCATCAAGTAGGAGAAAGTGCAAACAAACAACCGCGACGCGACTTACAAAGAGCTCAACAAGCCAAACCAAAAACAAATGCGAACAAGACACGGACGTTAACAACATGTTACGTGGGCTCTAAAAGCGCCGACCCCCTCCCACTCTACACAATAAAAGATCTACATGGCTGAAACAGTTAGCTTCCCAGACAAAGCAAACACCACAGAGCACAACGCAGGCCGCCGAGCTGCCTATACCCGGCAGCCACCCATGCTTGGCCTCCTCCAGCATCAACAAAGAAAGCACCATGGCCGAGCAAGAGACCCCATTGGGCACATGGATGAAGATTAGTATTGCCGCTCCAAATTACCACATTTCCCATACCATGCGCACGAAGTGGAATTTGATGGAAAACATGTGGAGGTACGGTTCTTTTAAGGCAATTTTTGCTGTGGGACATCACGAAAACACCTATTTGGCTGGAACACACCGCCAACCAGATGATTTGCCCAAAGACATCACAAATTCGTGGTTGTTTGTCCCCACACACCGCATCAATTATTTTAATAATTTCTTAAATTCGTGCAGAGAGAAGGTTGTGGAAATGTCTTTTGTGCCCTTGTCTTCAACCTCTGTAAATTCATCTCGTTTCTTCTCCCGTGGGGATTTAGGAAATGAGATTGAATTGGATCGAAGTGGTGGGACTAGACACCAGATCCACCCTCTCTCCTGCGGGTCACATCCACCTATTCTTCCTCCTGCTCTATCCCTCGGTGCAGAGCCCTCAAGCATCACCACTACCGCCATTAGTGAACCTTCGCCCAAGCTCCCGATTCACCATCCTGGCCACTTCGCATCCTCGGTGAAGCCATGCCCGCAAGCTGCTCGTCGCTGCGTGTTGTTGTGCTCGAGTGGGAGGTGGCGCGCGTCCTCGACCAAACCGGCAGCAACGCTGTGTCACAACAAGCACTTGGGAACAACAAGAGGTGGAAGACGAGGGCAATTAAGACATTTTCCCTACCTTCTCTCTTTCTTTAAAACTGTGAAATCAATAAAATAATCGGCGCGATGGGTCTGGGCCTACAATCACGAATTTGTGGTGTCTTTGGGCAAACTCTACCGTTGACGGTGTGTGCCAGCCAATTACGTGTTTTTCCGGTGTCAGTGGCAAAAATCGCCTTCTTTCAAATAGGGCACAGAAGTAATTATTCTTCCACCATCTTAGCTAGAATCTGGCTGTGGTACATAATCTATGCTATAAGAGCGGCCACAGGAAGAACTTGCAGCGTGGAGTGGCCCAGGTCTTCCAGATCAGATTTAGAAAGTTGGAGCTAATTTGTTCGCTGAATTATATGGTGTATGCCGAGTTGAGTGTTAACATGAAACCTTTCAAGCGTTCAAACAATCTCATCTTGGTGGAGCGTTTGTTCATTGGTCCGCTCCAACTTCATCGAGTGGATAACACATCCATGAATGATCAGCCCCGTATCAATACCATCGTCGTTTTGTCTTGTATAAAAAGTTTGTGTAGGAGAAGATATTGCTTGAAGATATCACACATCCATGAATGATCAGCCCCGTATCACACATCCATGAATGATATCTCTGCTGAAAAAAAAAAAAAAATGCTATGGACGATAAAAGTTGCAGGCGCCTGTACATTTTCGTAATGAGAAAACATAATTTTTTTTTACGACACGACCCAAATGTTGGTTGACCTGTTTGATCTAGTGGAGTTGTGGTTGCGTGCGGCGTGCATCTTTTTTTGCGAATACGTAAAAGATTTGCGCATCATTGTTTAAGTAGGAGAGAGTTTTACAAGTTTGTGCATCATTGCGGCGTGCATCTTGAACAAGGCAAATAGATTGGCATCATATACTCGCGCGCAACAGGAACAGATCGTTCATCGCACGCATTAACCTCTTTAATTTGCAGTTGACTCCCGCATAGGCAGCCCAGCCACGTCTCCTCAAATTAAGCTATTGGTCCATCTCAGCGCCATCTCACCTTTGGCTCCACTGATTGGTCCACCTCAGCAAGGCCAAATTCTAATATAAGCAGCCCCCTTCGTTTGGAAAAAAAAAAAAAGAAAGAAAGAAAGCCAGAAACTTCTCTCGTTCTCTCCGTCTTTCTCGATGCCGCGGCGCCCGACTCCTCCACATCCGTTTCTCCCGATGGGCGGCGTTCCGGGAGGCCATCGGCTACGCCTCTGCCTCCGCCTCCTCTCTCTCTTTCTCCCTCTCACCCTCCGCGCGCGGGAGCTGCGACGGCGGCGGCGGCGCCGTACGGACGCGGCCGTGTTTGTAGCACGGCACGGCTCGGCCTCCGCATTAGGACGCGGCGTGAGCGGGCCCCAACAGCTGCCGGCGAGGCTTCCCCTCGGCGCCGCCACCTAGCGCAGCCCCGTGCTTGGTGGTGTGCTCCACAAAACCCTAGCGTTACGGCAGGGCAAGTGGCAGCGCCATCTGGAGGCACGTCGGCGGGCGCCCTTCGGAGCAGCACGGCCTTGGCTTGCCTCGTCCGTGGACGCAGCCGTGCCTGCGGCGGCGTAGCGCCCCCTACGGCCGAGCCTACCTGCATCGTGACGCTCCTCCCTGTGGTGTGGTCGCCAGCACAGGGCGAGCCTGGCGGCCCAACATCGCCTCAGCCCACAGCCAGTGCAGGTAGTTCGATTCGCTTTCATGTACCTTTGCTTTTAGATGATCTTGTCTCTGGATGTATGGCCTATGAATCGATGCGATCATATGATGCATCCATGCTTTTTTTTCTCCAAATGATGACTGACTATTTTAATTTGATTTGTGACTATGTTTGGCCTCAATATGCATGACGTGTGAGCTCTGATTCAAAAAACGTCTTCTTATTCAGTTTTCTTTTGTCAGCACAGTGATGCCGGGTACGGGATGTATAGCCAAATGGGGCTGTTGTACGCAAGCTAGGGCCATATGTCTCAACCGTAATGACTTCTTGATGTTCATAGTGACCATGGGATTGCTGATGAGAGCCTCCGTTGATGAAATTAGACTAACACGTCTAGAGCTTTCTGATACCAAACAAACAGGTGCCACCTTTTGAAAACAAGACGGTGCTGGAGGGCTTCCCAAGTAACGGAGTAAAAATCCTAGAATGAAAGGTGTGTGCTTCTAGATCAATTGCTTTTTGGTGTTGCTTCTGCTTTTACTTGAGTACATCAAAATGTACATATAGAATTATAGAGTGCAGGCTGAATATGTAAATAAAGTGTTTTTTGGACGGTTGCATATAATTTGTTTCCTACAATGCCCACAACAAAAGCACTGCTTGGGATCCCTTTTATGTGTTCTATCTACTCCGATTTGCATTTTGGAATATAGATTTGTGTGGTATAAAAGAACTCTAATTGTTTTTCCCCCGTGTGGAACTGTTCACAGCCAACACTTTATGACTTTACACATTCCATGAAACTGGGTTTTGTTAGATATCGTTGCCTAAAAGCAAAATGTCATAGGAATTTTGATGTACTACAACTCTCATGTTTCCTAATTAACTATTTTAGGTATTGCCATTTAGTGTTCAGGATATGTGAAATTAGCTTCAGCCATAGCTAATAATGTTGTTCAATTAAAAGGGATACATATTTCAAGTGGATTGTGTAGACATATCTAGAGTTCTCCTAAACGCTTATCCTTCCTACAGAATGACAATACTATAGGAAGAGTGTTCTATTACTGAATTCATATGGTGTTTTCTTCAATTATATTAATTTTGTCTCCATCGTTTGTTGCAATGGTGTGCCAGAATTGGCATTGTGGTGTAGGCTATTTCAGTTCTATGAACTAAAGGTATGGATCTACATGCTAGAATGAAAATTTTACAAATTCCTATGCTTGCAGAAACATGATTTTTTTTAAGTTCTCCATTGTGGTTCAGTGGCCCTCGAAAATTGTTTTCAGCTCAAAAAAATGTTGTTTAGTCTACCTACAGACCACTAGAGGTGACAGGAAATATAAGTTTTACCTCATATGGATATCCAGGGTGAGGATTACACAATTGTGCATTAACCCTTGCTGCTGTGAATTGCACTTTTGTTGCTTAGGCCTATATTTATGTGCTCTGATTGAACATATAGATCTTTACTACCCTTTGTTACATGTACCTGATTTTCACTATCGTCACAGCTAGAATTCAGATATTCGACCAATCGGTTTGCATCGATGCTCTTTTGAGGTTTCGTCCTGGTGTGTTGGTTGGTTCCAAGGTTACATCTTCTTGGTTCTCCATTCCTGGCAATCCCTGTTATATTTTTTTTCTACAAATTTTGCCTCCATGCTTCGCAGCAGTGGTGCTAGATTTAGCGTCAAGTTGCTTCCTGTACTCCTTCGGTGGAGGTACAAACCTCTTGCTGACCCTGGTCACATTTATTTTCCATCTCCCTTGTGCTCATGTGGTAGTATACCTTTTTCCATGCATTTACAAATATAGCAACATTCTGTGCTCTACAATGTGAGGACTAATGTACATGGACTCCATTAATAATCCAAATTTTTTTGGGGTGTCACGCTTAGGTTGCAGAATGCTCGGTGTAAGGCATGTTCCACTCTGTCTCTGCTGATATATATATCAACGTTTCTTGGGTGGTGAAAGAATTAGTGTCCCTTGCATAGAGTGATACAGCAACCCCAGAGATACTGAACAACTGATGGAAGAATATAGTCTGCTATTTTTGCAAGCAGCAAACTCCTAGAGTGGTTCAATTTCGTCTTATCTGTGTGACGGTGTTGTTGGAGGAGTCATGTTGTATTCATCTTTGTTTTCTTTGAAAGATTATTGCCACTAAGTTGGCTTATCCTTCCACACAACAGAATTGTATTTTATTTTTTGATTATTGTATAGTAAAATAGCTAATAAATTAGCACTCTGTGTTTAGCCTTTTGTGATTGTGGTACCAGATTTATAGCTTTTTTTCACATGCTTCTTCACCATTTGCTATGGAGGTTAGCCTCCTGCCTTGTTGCCTTTTATGTTTCTCTATGCAAGCTGTGCTCAACAAGTAAAATGACAGTTTTATGCCATTCCTGTTTATGGACCATGAATTAGTAGCAAACAAAGATTTACATACAAATGTAGCCGAAGAAAAAAAATGCTTAGTCGTTTGTGGATCTTAATGATATACATGTCATCCACACTACTTTGTAATTTCTCTTTGTTATATGCTCTGTACTTTTGTTCTGTATATACCAATGTCCATAATCAATGGTATTTTCTCGGACCACCTGTTTTTAGTTTGGGTTCCCACTAAAGACTGAACTTAAATGAACTCAATATGCACTCCTTGTGTGGCGTCGTTTCGATTGCCACTGTTACTACTGAATGTCATGGGACAACGCATGATCAATCATGTATAAAGACTTAAGTATTGTATGAACTTACTATGTGTGCTTATATTTCCAAAAATATTGGCCAACATTAATTCCAGCTAAGCGCGCATGGGCGCGCTCTTTCTACTAGTACTTTTCTAGTACGTGGTTGGCACACGCACACTCATGAATCATCAGCCCCGTATCAACACCTTTTGTCGTTTTCTGTTGTTATTACATAAAAAAATACTCCACTGTATTGTGTAGGAGAAGATATTGGTCGATTTACTTGATAGATATGTACTAAAAAAATCATGATATGGACGATATAAGTTACAGGCGCCTGTGCATTTTCATAAGAAGAAAACATGATATATACGTAGATATACGACCCATTGTTTAGTTGACCTGTTCGGTGCAGTGGAGTAGTTGTCGCTCCAAGTACTCTGGACAATTTGGTTTGAAAAGTATCAGTACAAAAGAGACTGGACCTAACACGTGCCCGTCGCAGAGCCATATGCGTGGCCGGTGTCACGCGCACGTACGTAGTTGACAAACGAACCTGTCTGACTGTCTGAGAGACACCCATCGAGTGGAAAACAACAAGAAGAAGAAAAGATCTACTAGCCGTCAACCCCACACATGACACATGCATGTTCTTGCATGATCAGGTGCGTGAACTGAACGGGTAAAGCGAACTCGTATCGCACGGTTCAGTGAACCCGGATGGGATGGATGGTCAGCCGACGACGCGTCATCACACGCGCGCACTGTACTGCCCGGTTGAGCGGCAGCGTGACTGGCGCGCGCGACGAGTAGGTGTTCTCTGTGTCCCGTGCGATCGTGATCACGAGCTCTCGGTCGACAACGACGAACTCTTCGTTTACTTTGCCTCCAAGACAATCAGGACTCGCAGCTGCAGAGGACGTAACGAACGACCAGAGCTTTGAGATGCGTTTGGTGACTTCTTCGTGGTTTGCCCATGCACGCACGGGTGCCGTGCCGCTACGGCGAATCTGCCCGTGATGGAGCCGAAGCGGCATGTGCACGCAGGAGGAGGCACGACACGGATGGATGAGCTCGTCGTCTTCTGTCCCCCGGCCGGGACCGGCAGAGTAGAGTGGAAAACTCAAACTGAGCTCTGCAGCCTCGATCAGCTTCCCACCAAGCATGCAGTAGATGATGGAATTTTGGAACCGCAGAAGGCAAAGTATCGGGTTCGGGTGAGCTGTCGTTCAATAGCTGGCACTCGGGTGACCGCCACACCGGTGAGCTACTTGCCGGTTTGGTCATGTCTGTGCACTGTGCTGTCGAAAGGCGAGGAGTTTTCGTGCTTTCGTCGTCCAGTCCACCTAGCCGTTGCAACTTGCAAGGTTTCTGTTGCAGTGGTCTTCTCTCTCTCTCTCTCGTTTCGTTGCGCTGTGAGGCTGTGACGCTATTATCTTTGGATTGACAATTAATGGGCCCTAGCAGTCCAGTACTACTCCAGTAGGCCTAGCAAACAAAAGCTTACAGCCCAATAACATTAAATATTCCGGGCCGAAGCAAACGTGGTCAACCTCGAGCAAGTTGAACGGCCCAGTTGTGGGCCTAGTACTCCCCTAGTCAAGGACTAGAAAAGGAATGGCGCGGCGTTGCCGCGCACACTGAGCCAGTGTTTCATTTGTGTCTCTAATTTTTGGCATAGCCTTCTCCTTTATTCCCACGTGCTGTAGTCGTTTATTCTAGACTCTTAATATTCTTGCAATATCTAGCAATCTTCTAAATACGATTCGTGCACCATTCCCGGGCTAATGGATAGGGCCACGTCGCCCGCTAGCCTGCTGGCCGTAGGATCTAAAGAACTTGCAATATCAATCGTTCGATCGGGCTCTTCACGAATCTGTCACCCGTTAAGGTACAAACCCGAACAGTGACGAAGTCTCACGAACCCGCTCGACGCCTCGGTCGATGTCTCGTCCCATTCACCTCGGGACGACGGTCGTCCGACGACCCTCCCCTGCAGCAGCGCCGCCTCCGGGCTCCGGCCTCTCCTTGCAGCATGCGCCGACCAGCCACGCCGCGTTCGGTCAGCCTCGTCCTCGCCGCGAGCTGCCTCCGCTGCAAGGGTTGGCAGTGACGACGAGCATGCACCAACCAGCCGCAACGCCCGCTGGATTCTTCACTTGGAACGCGTCGTCGCCCGCGCCTGGCCTCGCCACGGCCCTCCTCCGGGACCTCTCCCCTTCCACAGCGATGCTTCAAGAGCTGCACGAATGGAAGAAGGCGCTGGTCACTGTGCGTCTGCGCATTGATAAAGCATGTGCCGAGAAGATGGAGGCGTGATCGGATCGTGCGAAGGAAATGTAAGTGCGGGCCATCACCAAGGCAAGCGTGAAGAAGCAGGCAACTAGCGCCGGCGCTATGTAGCTCCCCGCGCCCCTGTGTCAGCAGCACCGTGCACAGCGGACGGGCCAGCGCTTCATCAGCAGGAGCGGCCGACGACATCAACGACGCCCAGCAGCTGTTTGATGAAATGACTTCAGGGCAAGCCGCTCACCAAACCAACACTGGGCCTGGTTTTATCCTCAATTCTAATCTTCTGTCTTGTTTTTTCCCCAATCTAATTTCAACATAGGCCTTCCAATCGGCATGAAGATTGAAGCAGCTTCTCAAACTCAACCAAATCAAAGGTGCAAACAAAATCGCCTTGACGCACAGACGGCATTGACAACAGCACCGTACCAAACCCCTTCCCCAACTTCCCTGTGCCTTCTATGTTAAGCTAAAGGAGGTGTTGTTCAAGGAGCACATATAACAGCTCACCATGGAAACACGAGCGATTAGTCCCTGTACTTTGGTTTAATTTTGCAAGCAAAAGGAGACGATGCAAACCTGACAAATGGCTCACAACATCGACAATGTCTGCATAGAGTCTGACTGTCAGTAGCGCATGCAAGCAGACGCTGGAAGGCCTGAGCGAAATCTAAGGCACATCTCGTAAGAAATTGACAGGTGCTACTCTCAATTGTTGGTATAATACTTAAGTGCAGCCACCAATAGTCACTAAACGATAGGTTCTGTTTCTTTGAAACTATCCAACTTCAACTTTGTGATGGGTGATTAAGCTTGCTTGCTAACTGGATAATGCATGTCAAGAAAAGCCACATACAAGCTTGATACCTCTAGGTGAAGTTATTATTGTCAAATTTTATTCAGGTTGAGTCCCAATATTTTTCCCACAAAAATGATCAGTAACATTGTTGCATTTTCCCCCAAGGTGGATATGGAAGTCAACACCCACCACTGTATGAGGCATTCCTTCCGTTTCCCCTCAGGTGCTTTGTGCTCTCCCTGTTACCAAGGTCTTGAAAATAGCGGATCGCCGCTATTGGTCTGGTATCTTTTTTTCCGCAGCGCTATTATAGGCTGCTTTGCAAAGAATGGCTTAACCAGCTAGCCAAGCCTCTCTTTGCTGTACTGAGTGCTCATATCAACAGTACGACAGTAAATAAGCTACCTACTTGTTGATCCTGTTTACACTTGTGCATCCAAGATATTTCTCACAAAATCACTAAAAAATAATGATACATTAATGTTTTGAAACTTATGTACATGAGATTTAGTACAGTAGAACTGTAGAAGTGTTTTTTTGCTCATACAATGCAAATATGCAATCAATCCTTCAGGCATTTTAAATAGTTCAAGAAATTATGGTTACATCTGGGCAGCTTAGTATGCAGTAGAATGTAAAAACAGTCCTAATGGTTGATGTTAATCTAAATACAGAGGTATAAGACTTCGTATTAACAGCAGTGCAGTAGGCAATCATAATTGAAATGATTCAGAGTGAATGATAATCCCAAAAACAGAGTTATTTTCAAATTTCTAGCATTCTAATTTCCCTTTCAAACCAACTTATGTCTTTCCTGTTCTTTCGAGGATCGATGCTTTCAATTGACTACTGCAACCACAGACCACCATGGCCAACTTGCTTTATAAACAACTAGAAACCTGATTTTCACAACATGTGCTATAATAGATTACTTTGAACTGTTTTATGAATACTTGACTCATGATAAATGCCATTTTTGTCTCCAGTTTCTAAGAGTCTTCATTATTGATATTTCCAGTTCCAGTTATGCCAAAGACTACATCATCTGCTGCTGCTACTATTACTAACAAGGTGAACTGCCGTATAATGTGAGGTCAGTTATCTGGTTTATCCCATCCTATCAATGTGAATTATCTGAATCTAGAAGTTGCTTGCTCCATCTGCTGCCTTGGTTTTGACGAAACTAAACATTGGGGATCATGTATCTCCTTTTCTATATTCTCTGGTTCTTCAGTCACAAAATCATGCTTAGTGAGTTGGTCTTTCTTTTGATAGCGTACAACAACATTTTCTAGGTTGATATATGATGGATGTCATGTACTGGATTTTTTTTTTTAAAAAAAGTTGGCATTGATTTATATATGGAAAGAGCTGGACCTTTTTAGTGTAAAAGATATTTTACTGGTTAATCACCTTCTAACAAAACATGTAGTCTGCCTCCTTTCTATAGCTGAGTACTCCTAATATGCTACAAGAAAGTAAAATTCCTTTTCTTTTTTGTGAACATCCTATACATCTATGACATATTGGAAGTCTCACAAGAGCGTAGTGCCACTGCACAAAGCTGAAAGTCCCTAGTTTGGTTTTGGCTAATTGATGAAACCTAGGACTAACCTTGTTTATCTAAGTGGTTGATTTAGAGAAAGGTTGTCCACATGATGAGCTTATTGCATATGAGGCATGACACATGTCATGTGATCAAAGATGAAGATCAAGACGATGCTTGGCTCCATGGACCGGTGTTGAAGGTGAAGGGCTAGTCGAGGCTTCGGAGTGAAGGACCATGCGATGGTGAAGCTCGGGCAAGACTAGGCGCCGATGGACCGATGCACGGTGAAGGGCAAGTGAAGTCGAGATCGATGGATCGAGACGGTCACATGATGGTGTGAAGTGTTCATATCATTTGGAGGAACAAAATGGGCTCAAGGCAAAGGTATAACCTATAGGGCCATTTTGTTTTGCACTCAAGACACCATAGAGGGTGTGAGTGGTTTAGGATCGATAGCCGCACTATTAAGAGGGGAAGTCTTATCGGCTATTCGACGCATGGGTGCCACTAGGTGAATTCATGAAGTGCATTGCATGTAGGACCTAGTGAGCTAACCTAACCTTTGGGAAATGGTTGTGAAAAGCTAACACACAAGCACATGGAGATGTACACTTGGTGGTGTTGGCACATTTACAAAGGTGGCGTTTGGGCGCACTGTGGTTTGCAGGGTAGAGATGGGTTTGGGTCCCTCTCTTCCTCCCGCCGAGCTCGTGAGGCGGGATTCGGCGCTTTCGGGAAAAATGGATGCATATTTTCTATTGCGCCGGATGCAAAATTTGGTTGAAATCATGCTATCTCTCGTTGATCAAGTTGGTATACTTGTTGGATAGCATGTTGGAGAACTTGGATCGACGGCACGGCGAAAGCGGCTCTGCAGAGGCGCGGACGCGCCTTGGCGGCGCGACGCGTCCGGCGCATTGTGGCATGGCGCGAGGTGGCCGGCGGGCGCGAAGACCGTCGGACGCGGGCGGCGGACGCGTCCGGCGGGCGGCCGGACGCGACCGGAAAGTTTCGGTCTCGGGCGTTGCGCCGGGTGCTCGGTCGGATGCGCGGCGGACGCGGCCGCGACGCGTCCGGCGTGGTCTCGCGAGGGCTCGAGGTTGAGCCGCGACGCGCGCCGGACGCACGCGTCGGACTCGGGCGGTTCACCATTCATCGTCCGGCGCTCGGTGGTTTCAACGAAGGTGAGCAACGGTCGGGCGACGCGGCGCGAGGACGAGCGGCGACGCGTCCGCGGCTGGGCCGGGACGCGTCCGGCGTGGGCTGCGGAGTCGGCCCGAGGGGTAACGGCTGGTTTGAAGAGTTTGGGCTATAAATAGATGGGAGGCCGGGCTTGGCTCCTCTCTTGCCCATTTCTCATTCATTCATCCTTTGTGCTAAGAAACACTCTCCCTCTCATCTCTCTTGCTTGATTGTGAATCCAAAGTGAGATTGAGAGATCACCTAGTGCATTGCATTGCTTGAGGGCATCTAGTGGCACTTGTGGGTGGTTTAGCCGGTGGATTTCTTGTTACTCTTGGAGAGTACCGCTCCTAGCCGGCTTGGAGATTGTTGGAGGCGTTGGCAAGAGAAGGTGATTGTTCTTGGCCACCTCCGGTTGATTGTGAGAGGTTTGAGCTCACCTCGTGGGGATCACGAAGAGCATCCTAGTGGATTGCGCGTGTCGTTGAGTACCTCGCTTGAGAGTGGTGTCTTGCGGTGCCTTGCGGGGCGAGTCTTGAGGGGCTAGTGACTTGAGGGTCACACCGAAGAACCATCTAGGTGTTGGTCGACACAACCGGTGACTAGCTTGGCGGTGCCCAAGTGAACACCGGGTGAACAAAAACAATTGTGTTCATCTTAGTTCCCGGTGATTGGTCTCCGATTGTGTGTTGCCGATTGATTGATTGTTCATCTCTTGGTGATTGGCAACCTCGACTCTACGCGTTGGTATAACAAGCTCCTACCCTCTCTTGCATTACTTTGTTTACATTCTTGCAAAGTAGAATTGCTTGTGTGGTCGGTCGGGAACCACTCCTTGTGTAGATTAAATCCCGTGGGTAGAACTCTTGATCACTAGAGGTAGCTATTGTTTGTGCTAGTGATCACCTACTAGAATTGTTTGGATAGGAGGCTTGCAACATCTAGTAGGCTAAGCAAAACTTGCTTTCCGCCGTTTGTGTATCTAACGAAGTTTGCTTAGTGAGTTTGTAGAAATTTTTATAGGCTATTCACCCCCTCTAGCCATCTAGGACCTCACAAGTGGTATCGAGCCGAGGTCACCGTTTTAGTGCAAGGCTTAACATCCTACGGTGTTAAGATGGCTCAAATTGTGTTCAACCATGTTGGGGGCAAACCGCCTATGTTTGATGGAGTTAGTTCTTTTGATCATTGGAAGAGAAAGATGATCATGTATCTTGGTTCAATTCAAGAGAGAGTCTTGCAAGTCACTTTGCATGACTATGCCATTCTTGATCATGATCATCTCACCGATGAAGATAGAGCCAACATCACTTGCAATAGAATGGCTCTCAACACTCTATACAATGGCATTGATACAAAGGTGTTTGAGGGGATCAAGGATTTGGAACTTGCTAGTGAAGTATGGACAAGGTTGGGTGAGACATATGAGGGCACCAAGGTTGTGAAGAGTGCCAAGTTATATGGACTCAAGAGTGAGTTCGAGAACTTCAAGAAGAAAGAGGATGAAACAATCATTGAAATGTTTCATCGTCTACAAGTGATTGTAAATGATCTCAAGAGTTTGGGGCACAAGACAAAAGATGAAGATTTTGTCACAAGTTCTTGATTTGCTTGCCGAGGAGCTTCAAGATGTTGAAGCTAATGCTACAAAGAGATGGGCTTGAAAACAAGAAGCCAAATGATTTGCTTGGTGAAGTCTTGACATATGACAAGTTTGATCAAGATGATGAGAAGGTGGAAGAGAGAGAAGAAGAAGACCGTGGCATTCCAAGCCACATCCTCCAAGGGCAAAGCACCAATGTTTGAAGAAGAAGAAAACAATGATGAAGATGGTGACTTTGAGATTGATGATGAGGCACTTGCTCTTGTAGTGAAGAAGATGGGACACATGTTCATCAAGAGAAGAGGCTTCAAGAGAAACAACTTCAAGAAGCAAGAACAACTAAGAAAGTGCTTCAATTGTGATAGCACCGAGCATCTACAAGCCGAATGCCCATATGAGAAAAAGAAGAACTACAACAAGGGCAAGTTTGAGAAGAAGAAGCATGAGGCCAAGATGACACTCAAGAAGGGCAAGAATGGTGCATTTGTGGTCACTTGGGAAAGTGACAATGATGATGAAGATGAAGATACAAGCAACAAGGCTATGGCTTCCATCGCCATCAACAAGAAGTCTTCATTATTTTCTTCATCACCATCATGCTTCATGGCCAAGGAAACAAAGGTACAATATGATGATAGTGATGATGATAGTGAGATGGAATATGCTCACAATGTTGATAATGTTGATGATGATGATGAACCTTCTAAGGATCAACTATATGACTTGATGCAAGAAACTAGAGACATAGCTATTGCCAAGGAAAAAGGAGTGCAAGAAGCTTTCAATGAAAGTAGAAATACTTGAGAAAGCCCTAGGTGAGCTTATGACCACTCATGAGAGTCTAGTGGAAGACCATGAGAAACTTGGTGATGCTCATTCTAAGCTTGAAAAGGCTCACTCATTTCTTCTTGAGCAACAAGCAAAGAAAGTGGTGGTTGCATCATGTGATATAGGTCTTACTTGTGACATCATTGATGAATCATTTTATCAACCTATCATCATGACAAATGCTAACCCTTCTTGTAGCACATCATCCACCACCACCACCGACTCTATCTCCACTACTAGTGATGGCTTCACTTGTGATGCTACACTAATGGTAGAGAATGAGACCCTCAAGAAGGAGGTGGATGAGCTCACTCATGCCTTAGGCAAAGCCTATGGTGGTGAGGCCCGCTTGCTAAAGTGCTTGGGTAGCCAAAGGTTCTCTCTTAACAAAGAGGGATTGTGCTATACCCCCAAGAAGGGCAAGTCGGCCTTTGCAACTCCAAAGCCTAGCTTTGTGAAGAGCAATGGTCGGTTTTGCTATAGATGCAAGCAAGTTGGGCACCTAGAGCAAAATTGCAACAAGAAGCAACAAAACAAGAAACTTGACAATGCTATACCTTTTGATTCTTGTTATGTGCTTACCAAGGGTGTGAAAGGTGTACAAGCTAAGTTTGTTGGTACACCCATTGTTGGCCCAAAGAAGAAGGCAATTTGGGTACCAAAGAGCTTAGTTACTAACCTACAAGGACCCAAACAAAAATGGGTACCTAAGCTTCATTGATTTGCTTGTAGGTGAATTATAAAGCCGGAGGAAGGCATTGGATTATTGATAGTGGGTGTTCTCAACACATGACCGGCACATCAAGAATGTTTGATTCAATTGAGAAGAATGATAGTGGCATTGAGTCAATTACTTTTGGCAATAACAAGAAAGGCAAGGTTGTTGGTTTGGGCAAGATTGCAATATCAAATGACATGAGTATCTCCAATGTGATGCTAGTTGAAAGCTTGGATTTCAATCTTCTCTCCGTGGCACAAATTTGTGATCGAGGCTACAAGTGCATTTTTGGGGCAAATGATGTTGAGGTAGTTTCTCTTGATGGTTCCAACTTGGTGTTCAAAGGCTTTAGATATGAGAATCTCTATCTTGTTGATTTCAACACTAGTGAAGCTTTTTGACAACATGTTTGATATCAAAATCAAGTTTGGGTTGGCTTTGGCATAGAAGGCTTGGACATGTTGGAATGAAACAATTGAAGAAGCTCACACAACACAATCTTGTAGAAGGCTTGAAAGATGTTGTATTTGAGAAGGACAAGTTGTGTAGTGCATGTCAAGCCGGAAGCAAGTTGGAAGCTCACATCCAAAGAAGAGTATAATGAGCACATGCAAGGCATTTGAGTTGTTGCACATGGATCTATTTGGCCCAACTACATACACAAGTATTGGTGGCAACAAGTATGGGTTTGTCATAGTGGATGACTTCACAAGATTTACATGGGTATTCTTTCTTAGTGACAAGAGTGAAGTGTATGACACCTTCAAGACTTTTCTCACTAGAGTTCACAATGAGTTTGACATGAGAATCAAGAAAGTGAGAAGTGACAATGGGAGTGAGTTCAAGAATACAAGAATGGAAGAATTGTGTGATCACTATGGCATTGGTCATCAATTCTCGGCCAAGTACACTCCACAATCAAATGGCCTAGTTGAGAGGAAAAATAGAACATTGCTTGATATGGCTAGATCAATGCTTCATGAGTACAATGTTAGTCAATCATTTTGGGATGAAGCAATCAACACGGCATGCTACTACATCAATAGGCTCTATTGTCACACTTTACTAGAGAAGACCCCATATGAGTTACTTCATGGAAGGAAGCCCAACATTGGCTATTTTAGAGTGTTTGGTTGCAAATGCTACATCTTGAGAAAGGGCACTAGATTGGGGAAGTTTGAAAAGAGATGTGATGAAGGGTTCCTACTCGGTTATTCAACTACAAGCAAGGCTTATAGAGTTTGGAACAACTCAAGTGGCATTAGAGAGGAAGTCCATGATGTGCAATTTGATGAAACCAATGGGTCACAAGATGAAGATGAGAATCTAGAAGATGTTGGTGGAACTCAATTGGTTGAAGCTATGAAGAACATGGACATTGGGGACATTAGAGCAAAGCAAGTGGTTGATGTGCAAGATGATAAAGATGAAGTGCTCAATTCTTCATTGAAGCAAGCTAGCAATGCTCAAGTGCAAGATCATGGTGCTAGTTCATCCAATGAGGACAAGTCAAGTGATCAACCAAGCTCAAGCAATCAAGTGCAAGTGATACAACCACAACATATTGCAAGAGATCATCCAATTGATAGTGTTATTGGTGATATTAGAAGTGGTGTGCAAACAAGATCAAGAGTGGCTATGATTTGTGAGTATGCATCATTGGTGTCAACCAAAGAGCCAAAGAAAATTGAGGAAGCCTTGGATGATGCCGATTGGATCATGGCAATGCAAGAAGAGCTCAATAACTTCACAAGAAATGATGTGTGGGAGTTAGTTGAGAGGCCGGAGGATCACAATGTCATTGGAACCAAATGGGTTTTCAAGAACAAGCAAGATCAAGATGGTGTTGTGATTAGAAACAAAGCAAGACTAGTTGCACAAGGCTATACTCAAGTTGAAGGTCTTGACTATGATGAAACATATGCTCCCGTGGCAAGATTGGAGGCAATAAGGATTCTATTGGCTTATGCATGTGCCCACAACATCAAGTTATATCAAATGGATGTCAAGAGTGCATTTCTCAATGGGATCATCAATGAGCTAGTATATGTTGAGCAACCTCCCGGTTTTGAAGATGAGAAGAAGCCCAACCATGTGTACAAGTTGAAGAAAGCTTTGTATGGCTTGAAGCAAGCACCTAGAGCATGGTATGAGAGATTGAAGACTTTTCTTCACTCCAAGGGGTTCATTATGGGCAAGGTTGATACTACTCTATTCACCAAGAAGATTGGTAATGATCTCTTCATTGTGCAAATCTATGTTGATGATATCATCTTTGGATCAACCAATCAAGCATATTGTGAAGAATTTGGTGAAATGATGGCAAAAGAGTTTGAGATGTCCATGATTGGTGAACTTAGCTATTTCCTTGGTCTTCAAGTCAAGCAATTGAAGAATGGGACATTTGTGAGTCAAGGGAAATACATAAGGGACATGTTGAAAAAGTTTGGAATGCAAGATGCAAAGCCAATCTCAACTCCAATGGGCACCAATGGGAATCTTGATAGTGATCATGATGGCAATATGGTGAATCAAAAGGATTATCGGTCATTGATTGGAAGCCTACTCTATGTCACCGCATCAAGACCGGATGTCATGTTTAGTGTTTGCATGTGTGCTAGATATCAAGCCTCACCTAGAGAGAGTCATCTCACGGCCGCAAAGAGAATATTGAGGTACTTGAAGCAAACAAGAGATGTTGGATTGTGGTATCCTAAGGGGTCAAAGTTTGAATTGATTGGATATTCGGACTCCGACTATGGTGGTTGCAAGATCAATAGAAAGAGCACAAGTGGTACATGTCAACTTCTTGGAAGATCACTTGTGTCATGGTCCTCAAAGAAACAAAATAGTGTGGCAATCTCTACCGCCGAAGCCGAATATGTTAGTGCGGGAGTTGTTGTGCACAATTGCTTTGGATGAAGTCAACTTTGAAGGATTATGGCATCAATTTCAAGAATGTGCCATTATTTTGTGATAATGAGAGTGCAATCAAGATGACACAAAACCCGGTTCAACATGGAAGAACAAAGCACATTGACATAAGGCATCACTTCATAAGAGATCATCAACAAAAGGGTGACATTTCCATTGAAAGTGTGGGCACCGATGATCAACTTGCCGACATCCTCACCAAGCCACTTGATGAAAAAAGGTTTTGCAAGCTAAGAAATGAGTTGAACATTCTTGATTTCTCAAACATGTGTTGAATGCACCCCACCACTACTTGACATGCCTCTCCTTCGACAAAGCAAGGTACCATTGGTTGACATGTCATTCATGCTTAGGATTATACTTGTGGTAGCACATGTAGACATACAAGGTGCATTTGGAGCATTCATGATAAATCAAATGTGTTTGATGTATATATGTTTACCACTATTGCTTCTATGTTTTGCTTGGTCTAGTGGTGACATATGACATGTTTGTGGGCTTGCAATCCTAGTGTTGAATCTAGAATATTTGCTACAAGTGTTTAATTCAACATAGGCAAGATAACCCTTGTCATGAGGTGTGAAGAAGCTTGTCTTTGGTTCAAACCGAATTAAATATCTTTGGCAAGTGGTCTAGATTGAACCAATTTTGACTAAAGTTTTGTTTACTCCATCAAAGTCCTTTTCTCTCCACAATTTGATCCTTTTTTTTGGCAATTATTGACAAAGGGGGAGAGAAAAAGCATGATAAAGGGGTAAATAAAATTTTGATGCACACAAGAAGGGGGAGCAAGCTCATGAACAAAGTTGTTGCATTTGTTTGTGCATTCTCATATGACTTGCTCATGGCACCTAGTTTTAAAGTTTTATACAAGTAGTGTCTCCTTGTTTGTGTGGTGCAATGCTAGTATAGAACTTGATTGATGAAATGATCTACTAGCATGCATAGGTTGTAACTAGACTCCCTTGCTTTACAAGTGGTTCAAGAACTTCGCTTATAATGTTGATCTCACGGGGTTCTTGAGTTTTTGATGGATGTCTAGTTACTTCATGGTGCTAAGGATGGTGTAAAAGGCAACTCCGATTGGTATCACGCTTCAAAGGTCCATTTCCTACACCTTAGCATCATTTTGGTAGAATTACTCTCCCCACACTTTTATCCATGCATATGTGCAAAGCTTCAAATCCAAACTCTATGCACATATGTAGGGGGAGCAATACTACCAAAACCGAATTTGCTATAGTTGTCCAAATCCCTCTTGTGAGCTTAATGATTGGACAAGTATGACAAGTTCAAAATCTTTATTATAAAATCATCTTTGTTGAGGTTGTCATCAATTACCAAAAAGGGGGAGATTGAAAGTCCCTAGTTTGGTTTTGGCTAATTGATGAAACCTAGGACTAACCTTGTTTATCTAAGTGGTTGATTTAGAGAAAGGTTGTCCACATGATGAGCATATTGAATATGAAGCATGACACGTGTCATATGATCAAAGAAGAAGATCAAGACGATGGTTGGCTCCATGGACCGGTGTTGAAGGTGAAGGGCTAGTCGAGGCTTCGGAGTGAAGGACCATGCGATGGTGAAGCTCGGGCAAGACTAGGCGCCGATGGACCGATGCACGGTGAAGGGCAAGTGAAGTCAAGATCGATGGATCGAAACGGTCACATGATGGTGTGAAGTGTTCATATCATTTGGAGGAACAAAATGGGCTCAAGGCAAAGGTATAACCTATAGGGCCATTTTGTTTTACACTCAAGACACCATAGAGGTGTGAGTGGTTTAGGATCGATAGCCGCACTATTAAGAGGGAAGTCTTATCGGCTATTCGACGCACGGGTGCCACTAGGTGAATTCATGAAGTGCATTGCATATAGGGCCTAGTGAGCTAGCCTAACCTTTGGGAAATGATTGTGAAAAGCTAACACACAAGCACATGGAGTTGTACACTTGGTGGTGTTGGCACATTTACAAAGGTGGCGTTTTGGTGCGCTGTGGTTTGCAGGGTAGAGATGGGTTTGGGTCCCTCTCTTCCTCCCGCCGAGCCTGTGAGGCGGGATTCGGCGCTTTCGGGAAAAATGGATGCATATTTTCTATTGCGCCGGATGCAAAATTTGGTTGAAATCTTGCTATCTCTGTTGATCAAGTTGGTATACTTGTTGGATAGCTTGTTGGAGAACTTGGATCGACGGCACGGCGAAAGGCAGCTCTGCAGGAGGCGCCGGACGCGCCTTGGGCAGGCGCCGGACGCGTCCGGCGCATTGTGGCATGGCGCGAGGTGGCTGGCTGGGCGCAGAGACCGTCGGACGCGGCGGCGGACGCGTCCGGCGGCGGCCGGACGCGGACCAGAAAGTTTCTGGTCTCGGGCGTTGCAGCAGGTGCTCGGTCGGACGCGCGGCGGACGCGGCCGCCAGACGCGTCCGGCGTGGTCTCGCGAGGGCTCGAGGTTGAGCTGCTGACGCGCGCCGGACGCACGCGTCGGACTCGGGCAGTTCACTGTTTAGCGTCCGGCCAAGTGATGCGTTTGAACGAGGAGCTTCAACGGTCGGCTGACGCGGGCGCGCGAGGAGGCGCCGGACGCGTCCGGCGCTTGGGCCGCGGACGCGTCCGGCGGGTTGAAATCGGCCGGCCCGAGGGGTAACGGTTGGATTTCGCCTTGGGCTTATAAATAGCCCCTTGGCCGGCCATGGGAGGCTCTCTTGCCCATTTCTACTCACTTGCTCATCCTTTGTGCTAGAGAAACCTCTCCCTCTCATCTCTCTTGCTTGATTGTGAATCCAAAGTGAGATTGAGAGATCACCTAGTGCATTGCATTGCTTGAGGGCATCTAGTGGCACTTGTGGGTGGTTTAGCCGGTGGATTTCTTGTTACTCTTGGAGAGTACCGCTCCTAGCCGGCTTGGAGATTGTTGGAGGCGTTGGCAAGAGAAGGTGATTGTTCTTGGCCACCTCCGGTTGATTGTGAGAGGTTTGAGCTCACCTCGTGGGGATCACGAAGAGCATCCTAGTGGATTGCGCGTGTCGTTGAGTACCTCGCTTGAGAGTGGTGTCTTGCGGTGCCTTGCGGGGCGAGCCTTGGGGGGCTAGTGACTTGAGGGTCACACCGAAGAACCATCTAGGTGTTGGTCGACACAACCGGTGACTAGCTTGGCGGTGCCCAAGTGAACACCGGGTGAACAAAAACAATTGTGTTCATCTTTGTTCCCGGTGATTGGTCTCCGATTGTGTGTTGCCGATTGATTGATTGTTCATCTCTTGGTGATTGACAACCTCGACTCTACGCGTTGGTATAACAAGCTCCTACCCTCTCTTGTATTACTTTGTTTACATTCTTGCAAAGTAGAATTGCTTGTGTGGTCGGTCGGGAACCACTTCTTGTGTAGACTAAATCCCGTGGGTAGAACTCTTGATCACTAGTGGTAGCTCTTGTGTGTACTTGTGATCACATACTAGAATTGTTGGATAGGAGGCTTGCAACACCTAGTAGGCTAAGCGTAACTTGCTTTCCGCCGTTTGTTTATCTAACGAAGTTTGCTTAGTGAGTTTGTAGAAATTTTTATAGGCTATTCACCCCCCCTCTAGCCATCTAGGACCTTACAAGGTCCTCTACCTAATTTATTCAGACCTCTAATGTTCCAGAAAAGACTTATCATTTTGCTTTTCCTTTTTTCCTACCTCTTCTATCTTTTGCTACAGACCAGGTTCCTTCACCCTGATCTGCACCATGCTCTACCATTCTCTTTGGAGGTACTACATCCCCCATACTAACCCTAGAAGTACCAACTTTATCTACTGCTGGGGCTATAGCTACATTAACACTGGAATTTTCCTCAGACACCACAGTCTGCACCAACACACTGTTATTATCTACTTTATCAGAGTTCTTACCATCTAATTCAGACAAAGGAGGCTGCTCTCCTTTATCAGCATCAATCTTACTACTAACATTAGCTCTACAAATTTCACTAAAGGTTTTCCTCCTACTTTCCTCAACTTGTAACATACTACTAGTAACAGTATTACTACAATCACTATTGGTAGTAAGAGCAATACCCACAGTATTAGCAATATCAATCAAACACTTATTACTAAGAGAAGCCCTAGAAATGTTACCTACAGTAACTTCCAGGTTGTTCTTTTTCTTTCTTTCCTGAGCCATTTCTAACACAGTACCCCTCCCCTGAGGCTGTCTCTTGCTCTTTCTTTCTGGGATCATGGGCCCCCACTTCTGGCCTCTTTTCTTGACTACTTTCTCCACTTTAGGTCCTATCTCCTCTTCTTGCTGGTCAGTTTCCTCTCCTCCTCCCTCTTTTTCTTTGTTCTCCTCCCCTTGTACTTGTGTAGAAGCTTCTCCAACACCATCCTCCTTATCAGATATTGCTTTGTTTCCCCCCAGACCTGTGTAAGCATACACCCACTCCTCTGGCAGAACATCACCTTCATCATCTTCTTCATCAAAGCTATCTTCTCCCACCCCTTCCATCAAATCATTCTGACCATCAACTTCCATGGCATTATTAGGACCCGCTATCTTAATTTGAGAAACATGAATATGTAGCTATCAATTTGATAGACTCTAATCGTCGTCACTTATAGTATCCACATACTTCTAACAACTATAAAACAACTAAATTAACCGTGAACATGTATCCACAACTTCATTATCAAAGATAATAATCTTACATATCTGCCCGGTTCTTCCCTAAATTGATTCTTCCACCTCTTCCTTTGAAAAGATAACAAAAACTAGTCACAATTAAATTTGCTACTAAATAACGTATGTACACACTATTTTTGAAATAAAAACAAGTATAAAATTTACTTTGTAATAAGGTCTTGTTTGGTAGAGCTTCTCCTTAAGGGCTCCTTTGAAACAGAGCCACAACGACTCATCTTTTTTCCATAAAAAACTATTCCAAACGGCTCATCCTACTAAATTAACCACGGACATGTATCCACAACCTTCACTATGAAAGATAATCTTATGTATCTGCCCGATTGTTCCCTAAATTGAATCTTCAACCTCTTCCTAGAAAAGATAACAAGAACTAGTCAAAATTAAATTTGCTACTAAATTACTAAGTATACATTATTGTTAAAATAAAAATAAGTATAAAGTTATAAGATCTTGTTCTGTAGAGGTCCTCCGCAAGGGCTCCTAGGGAATAGCTAGAGTCACAAGGACTCATCTTTTTTCCATAAAAAAAACTGTTCCAAATGGCTCATCCTAGTAAAGTGTTTGGTAGGAACCATATCATACGGGGCCTAAGTCAACCACATATATACTTCATTGTCTTCTATGGAAGCAAGCCTCGTCACCTATCGGGCGGTGACAATGTATGCACTGCCTATGGCGTGGCCTGGGGACAGACCTAGTACACAAGAAGCAATGGAAAAGTATATACCTTCTTTGATGTAGCTATAGGTAAATTTTGTATAGGTGGTGGGCCAAGATGGTTGTTGGGCGCTCGCCCACCCCTATAAAGGAAGTGGGCACCACTTCGCCCTCCACCGAAAACCTCCGCCGCCACCCTCTTCACGTGGTCATGCTGCAAAGAGAAAGGTCTGTTGCCGTAGAAAAGTCGAGAAGGGAGACAGGTCATGCCGGGGACCGCGGCCATCGAGAAGTCGAGGGAGAGAAGGAGATGGGCAGCCCTTAGCCACCTCGTCACCCGTCAACCGTTGACAAGGTTGCCATTTGCTTAGCCGCTGCCGCCTTCGTAGAGGCAGCAGTCCTAGCTGCCTACTACATTTATCACAAACGCTAGCGAGGAGCATCGGACGCCGCCATAGACACCGCCAGTGACGTCGTGCCGATGGCCACAACGATCGACTTGAAGCCCACGGCCACAACAATCAACTTGACGCCCACAACCACCTATGGCGATACAGCTCTGGTAGCCACATCGGTTGACTTGAAGCCCACGACCACACAATTGACTTGGCACCCATGGCCACACGATTGACTTGACACCTACCACTGCCAATGCCAATGCCACCGCTTCGTCGGACACCCAGGGGTGGACCTATTATACAAGGAGCGGGGGCACGTGCCCCACTCCTTTGCCCCCTCCTCTCTGCCTATACTTCTATACCATGTACTTATTCTATATATATGCTAACTAAAGAGGAAAAAAAGTTTGATGCTTATAGAATGTTAAGAACAACTCCAATAGCTTGGCTATTCTTGTTGTGGAGGTTATTTTGAATTTTGACTTTGTAAAATAGAAAGCTACGCATCCCTTGATTTTCGATGGCCATATCAAGTCAACCTCAGCGCTCGCTTTTTGACTTTGTAAAATAGTAAGGCTACCGTGCATATTTTTTTTAGAACTTTTCTATTTTATTTACTAAAAGGTTAGGAGTTATTCTAATATTTTTATTGCTTTTCCATTTTTAGTAAGACCGAAGCAGCATTTTTTTTCTATACATTAGTTTCTACTAAACAATTTGCCCTCCTTATTTAATCCCCACGCTTCCCACTGTCAACAGAACAGATTCGTACAGAGTAGTTATTTGCATGTATGCACGTACTCCGTACGTACTACCACTCCAAGGTTTTTATTTGGTCGATGCGTTTTAGTTGTAGCAGTTCACTGGCAGCAACAGGCATTTTTGTGTGTGCATAAAAAGCTGAAAATTAAGAAACGCTAGTTTGTACTGCAACATTCTTCCAAAAAAAAAAAAGGAGAAAAACATAAATAATCTCTTTGTTCCAGATTATAAGTAATGGTAAACTAACCCTACAAGTACCAACGCGAGTCCACGACCTAAATATAAATAAATAAAGTAAAACAGAAACAATCCGTTCTTTTTTTTTTGAAGAACTCAGAAAAAGACCCTTTTTTTTTAAACCGGATAGGGCAGGTGCTCTGCCATTCCATTATGGAAAAAAGCTGTTATAGTATTAGCCGGAAAACGGTGATACTTACTACACAGAGAGAGAGAGAGAGACTAAATTTGTGCTGCATAATCAATCCTTGATTATAGAAGAAAGGAGACGACTGCTTTCATCGTCTTAAACAGGTCCGAGACGGGCACTGTAAAAGTAGTCGCACTGTCAGAGAAGGTGCGTTGTTCGAGCCGTCTCCTTTTTAATACTTTTGAGACGGTTGTTTCCCTATCACTACTATGGCTTTATCGGAGACGCAAATTTTGAGATGCTGAGCTGTACCCGCCACTAACATCACTTACCAGCCATCTCAGATTTGCAACTCTACACTAGCGAGGGCAGAGTTTGTACAAGGGAATACAAAGTCTTCACTGCAATTCAGCATGAGATAATCAAGGTTTGGACACATATCTCTGATTCCGGCGGGTTCATGTACAAATTTGGGGCGTAGCAAGCTGTAACGAACGCTACAACAATCTTACTGAAATTTATGATTTTCTTAGCGAACCCCATCACCCGCATCCCCCCCGCGTCGTCTCCCCCGGGAGGCGACCCGGGGGCTCCCCAGCGCCGCCGCCCCAACCACCCCGACCCAGCGCGCCCGGGCCGCCGCCGCCACTCTGCTCGCCGGCGGCGGCGGCCCGAAGGGGGGAGCCGCTCAAAAAGGCTGGCTCCCCCGTCTCCCGTCCGTTCCCTTCCCCTCCCTCTCTTCCCCCACCCCGGCGAACGGTGATTGGCGCGCGTCGGCGGCCGGCCGGTCCTGCGGCGGCGGGATCCTGGGCCTCCGGGCCGGATCCGCCCGCCCCACCTCCCATGCGCGGCTCCTCCCCGGCGGAGCTCCCCGGGGCGGCGCTAGGGCGGGGCCCGCCGACGGCGACCGTGGCTGCGGTGGCGGGCGCCGCGCCTCGCCGGGCAAGGCGCAGGTCGTCGTGCGGCCCCCCCCTCCATGGCGAGCCCCCTCCCCACTCCTTCCCGTGACGCCGGCGCCGGCGGGGGGGGGCGGGGCGGGCGCGCGGCCGGGCCCGGGGATCCGGCTCCCCGCCGGCTGCTCCGCCGCCCATGACCCTCTTCCGGCGGCCCTCGACGACAGCAGGCCCCCCTCCCAACCTTCTTCTACAGCGCCGGCGGGGTGCCGGCGGGCGGAGGGGTGGGCTGGGTGCGCGCGGCTGGGGTCGGTCCGGGCCCTGCGGCGGCCGGTGGGCCCCCCTCACGGTTCCATCTACGACGCCGGCCGGGGCCGGCGGTCGGGGGAGGCTCGGGCCGACCGGCCTAGGGTTGGCGCCGCTTGGCCGCTCGGTTGTCCCGTCTAGAGGCGCGGGGCGCCTCGGCCGGGGTGTGTACGGTTGCCGCTTCGCCTACGCCTCGCCACCTCCTACGTCCTTCCTTCAATGCCCGTCGGCCGGCGCAGTGTGTTCCTGGCTACGGCGACCCCTCTGCCCTCCTCAGGGTGGGGAGGGGGCGGTGAGTGCCCGGGCCGTCCCCGGCGCCACCTGCCTTGCTGCACCCCTCGCCCGCTGCACCCCCGGCCTTGAGGCAGGGGCCTCGGCTGGGGTCGTTGCGGCGGGGATGCCCCCAATCACAACTCCGGCGTAGTGGGGCAGTTCTTGGCGGCGAGATGGTCCTCCCGCGAGCCGCCACTTGAAAGGCCCTTGGTTGGTTTTGATAATTGAGTGACAACTTTAGGTGGACTAACATGTGTGATGGTTGAGATACACAGGAGTTAGTTCACAGGTACATGTGTGTGAGCAACATATGCCATGGTGGAGATGGCTTGGAGATGTTGTGAGGCTCAACACATGAGTTGATAAAGGAGCTCATTGCAAATGAGACATGACATGGAGTCATGTGACCAAGAGGTGAAGATCAAGATGAGGCTTGGCTTGATGGACCGGTTGCAAGTGTGAAGGGCAAGTTGAGGCTGCGAAGCGAAGGACCATGCGATGGTGAAGCTTGGGCAAGACTTGGTGCCGATGGACCGACGCAACGGTGAAGAGCAAGTGAGGTCAAGATCGATAGACCAAAAGTGTCACATGATGATATGAAGTGGATCATATCATTTGATGATCGTGTCGTGCATGCGGTGCATTGACACAATGGAGGATGACGGTGGAGATGGAAATGCACAAGGCAAAGGTATAACCTAGGGCATTTCATTTCACCGGTCTAAGGTTGAGTAGAGAAGTACTTGACCGGATTTAGGATAGATGGCCGTACTATCAAGAGGGGTAATCTTGTTTGCATATCGGTCATCTAGTGCCACTTGAGCGATCTAACATTGCGATGTGCTAGGATCGAGTGGCGTTGTGAGATGAAGAGAAAATCCTTTGAAAATGATTGTGAAAATGCTAACACACAAGCACATGGAGTTGTACACTTGGTGGTGTTGGCACATTTACAAAGGTGGCGTTTGTTCGCGCGTGGTTTGTAGGGTTGAGTTGGGATTGGGTCCCTCTCTCCCTCCCGCCGAGCTTGCGAGGCGGGATTCGGCGCTTTCAGGAAAATTGGAGGCATATTTTCCATTGCGCCGGATGCAAATTGTTGTTGGAAACATACTATCCATGGTGATCAAGTTGGTATACTTGTTGGATAGCATGGTGGAGAAGTTGGCGTTGCGACGCGACGATGAAACGACGAGGACGGCGCTCGAGTGGAGCGGGCGCCGGACGCGGGCGTCGGACGCTGGCCAGGTCGGGCCGGACGCGTCCGGCGCGTGGTGGCTTTGTGCGTGCGGCTGGAAGAGCTGTGACTGAGCGCCGGACGCCGTGGTGGCGTCCGGCGTGCGCCGGACTCGGACCAGAAACTTCTGGGGCCGAGTCATGCGCACGACGGACGCCGACGCAGCGGCGGGACTCGTGCGAGTCACTTGTTTGGCGTCCGGCGGTTCTGCGCGCGGCGCGGGCGGTTTGCGTGAGAGCGTGTTGACGGTTGTTAATGATCAATTTTATATGTCAACCGAGAGAGAAAGAGGGGTATAATCTGTTCACCACCATAGACTTAGGGTTTAAACCGACGGATTCCACAAGTTTTGGTGAATATGTGTTTTCGCGGGGATTATCGGGAAAACATCCAAGGAGGCCCACATGTCATGATTACATAGAGAGAAAGACCGAACGGGTAAAATTGTATACTCTAGAAGACTCCGAAGGCGAACCCCGGAAGCGGGACCCACGGCATTGTGGTGGGTCGGCCGACTCCCTTTTGGGTCGGCCGACGCCACCTCCACCAATCGGTGGAGGCTCGCGGATCCCGCCTCCACCGCCTTTGAGGATGAATAATTATCGTCCGTTTAGGTCGGTTTGATCCGATGGCCGTGGTGCATCCTAGGGGACTATATATTCGAGCCCCGGCCCCCCCGGCCGAGGGGGAAATTCATTCAAGAATCCATTATTCGAGAGGTAGCCATCGGCAAAGCTAGGGTTTAGAGAGAGATATCCACCGGAGAATTAGAATAGATACTCTAGATCTTCAAGTTCTACATAGGTTTAGACTAGATAGAGGAAGAATCGGGCGCTGTGCTCGGAATTCCGGATCTTCATCATCGAATTGGTATTATCTTGTATCTATTCTTGTGACTTTATTCTAAATATCATTATGTTTCTATTTATTATGTTCCTAGTTTATTCTAGTTCTACATTTGATATGGTTATGATTGGTAATAAGTTTATGTATATGTTTGCAAAGCGCTTAGCTCTCTTACCCGGGGGGTTAGGTGGTAGATTTCATGTAAGCATGGTGCTTAGATGCCGTTTACCCGCAAATGCACCCTATTGGCCGGGTCGTGTGGTAGATCGCGGAAGTGACAGTTCCGTTGAGTCCTCTCGTATTCCATCCCCGTTGGTAGGTCTAGCGGAACCAAAGTTGCGTAGTAAGTCCCGCTATGTCTTGGCTTGTTATAGCAATGATCCTTATACATAGATGAAAAGTCTTTTGTGCTTGTATATGATAGTGTAGAGTTGGAGTAGATGAATGACTTAGTAGATTAGAACCTACATAGGATTTATATTTCTTGCACTAATCGATGTCAACCTACCTTTGTGAGTAGTCTATATCTAATCTCTGTGATTTATACCCCGAGCTTATTACTTTATATTCCCTTATTTATCATGGTTTACCCTCTGCCAAAGTATGTGATTTGTGTAATCAATCACTCATAAGTAGTCGTGTTTAGCAAGTTCATCTCATAGTTTAAGTCCGTAGTTTTTTCCTTTGAGCTAAATATAAATAACGATACCTGGAATACTTCCTGGTAAAATGCTACGATGGTGTATTATCTGTTCGCTTGCGGATCCCATATTTTTCTTGATTAGAGGAGCAGTTTCTATACCAACACTTCTGGCGCCATGCTAGGGATGACAACTTAGCGTAAGTGGTGTTAGAGGTGTCAACAGAGCGCCGGACGCGTCCGGCGGCTTCGGGCAGGCGCGTCCGGCGCATGGCTTTCGAGCAAAGAAGAAAGAGCCGTTGCGCGGCAACGGCTAGTTTCAAACCCAGTGGACATGTGGAGTGCGGAGGAGCGTCGGACGCGTCCGGCGGCTTGCTCCGGACGCGTCCGGCGAGTACTGCGGTGTTGCCCGAGGTGGGTAATGGCTAGTTGAGACCTTGGGTCTATAAATAGTTGGTTGGCCGGCTTAGGCCGGTTGCTGAGCACGCCCTGGCTATGTTGCCTTGTGTGGTGGTGCTTGGAAGCCCTCTAACTCACATATGCTTGGTAGTGACCATCCGATAGTGTGAGAAGAGCGATTCTAGTGCGAGTGCTTTGTGAGATTGCATTTGTGGCACTAGGTGGTTGTGTTGCAAGCCGGAGAGCTTGTTACTCTTGGAGGTTGCCACCTCCTAGACAGCTTGGTGGCAAGAGGCTCCGTGGTAGCACGCGTGGAGATACGGTGCTCCGGAGAAGAGATTGTGAGAGGTCGGTACTCACCTCGCGGGGATCGCGAAGAGTAGCCCTATTGGATTGCGCGTGTCATTGAGTTACCACCCTTGAGTGTGTGGGTTTGCTCGGTGCCTTGAGGGGCTCACTTGAGAGTGGTGTCTTGCGGTGCCTTGCGGGGCGTGCCTTGAGGGGCAAGTGACTTGAGGGTCACACCGAAGAACCATCTAGGTGAAAAGACCGGAGGAACCACCGAAGGTATTGGTCGACACAACAGGACGTAGCTTGGGGGCAACCAAGTGAACCTGGTGAAAAATCGCCGAGTCATCTTGTGTCCACACTTCGCGGTGGTTTGCAATCTCTTTCACAAGCTTTGTATTTACTTTTCTTACATTCTTGTATAGCTTGTGTAGTTGCTCTTGTGGTTAGTTAGCTTGAGTAGCTTGTTAATCACCTTCTTGCTTGTGTAGCTAGAAGTAGAGTAAGTTGCCTTGCTTAGCTTGTGTAGTTAAGTAAGATTGAGCTCTTGGGTTTGGCTTGTGTAGCTTTGTCCATGAGCATCTAGTGAGCTTAGGTTGGCTTTGTGCTTTTGCTCAGTAGAATTGTGTAGGTGCACACCCGGTTGCTAAAAGTACTAGTTGCTTAGGTTTGTGTGACCTTGCAAGCTAGACTTGTTTAGTGTGCACTAGCTAGATTGGCACCTTGTCTTCTTGTTTAGGATCTTTTACAAGGTGCATCTAGAGACATAGATAGAAGGGTGAAAGTCTTGGTTAGGCCGATAGATTTAATTCCGCACTTATATCGGTTAGCCAGAGCGATTAGTTTTAAAAAGGACTATTCACCCCCCCTCTAGTCCGCCATCTCGACCTTACAAGTGGTATCGGAGCCGGGTCTCTCATTTAGTGGTCTTAACCGACCCGAGAGGATGGCGGATTATGGACTAGATGTTGAGTGTCCACACATTTTTGATGGCACACACTTTGCACGGTGGAGAAATTGGATGTCATGCAATTTTAAGTTTATTTCTCCTCAAATGTGGTGGATTGTAGATGTGGGCTTCTCTTGTGCAATTGAAAGGAAAACTCAAGCACAAAAGAATTGCTTCACTCTCAATTGCCAAGCTACTAACATCTTCTATAGATCTTTGGATGATAGCATATTTGAGGAGATCATGGATTTTGAGTCCGCTCATGAGATTTGGGTATATCTCAATGAGAAGTATGGAGCGGCCTCCGATGTTGTTGATGAGGAGTCCATGTTGGTGGCACATGAGGTTGTTGAGCATGACCATAACAAGGTTGTTGTGGAGGATTGCTCCACCTCATGGTCAAGTGAGGAAGATGATCGATCTACCTCAAGCTCACTTGACAAGATGGAGGATGATGCCTCAAGTGATGCAAGTAATGATTCTACCCCAAGCACACTTGATGGCGATGATGGTTCATGCTCCAATGATGATGCTACTACAAGCTCTCCGACATCATCATATTGCTTCATGTCACAAGGTGACACTAAGGTATCAAGTTGCAATGTGATTGATCATGCCTCTTATGATGAGCTTGTTAGTAGACTTGCTAGCATGACCATGTCTTTAGAAAATGAGAAAGCAAAAACAATGAATCTTGAAAGTGAAAACTCTTTTCTAAAGACAACATGTGAACAACAAAAGCATCTACTTTATGTTACTACTTGTTCACATGATGTGCTAAAATTGACTCATGAGCAACTTTGTGTTACTCATGAAAACTTGTTGAAAGATCATGCTTTTCTCACTAAGAAGTTTTCCTTTGAAGAAATTAAAACTAGTGAGAGCTCATCACTTGGGTTGAATGATCAATCACATATGACTAACCTTTGTGATGTAGGGAAGAAGCATGTATCCACCTCTCATAATGATTTACTTGATATGCCATGTTCTTCACAATTAGATGCTTGTTCTACTTCTATGTCTTGTGAGACTAATCTTTGAAGGAGAACAATAGACTCAAAAGCAAAGTGAAGAATTTGAACAACAAGCTAGAGAGGTGTTACAACTCTCAAGTCACCTTCGAATATATGTTGAAGAACAAGAGAAGATATGGTGACAAAAGTGGCCTTGGTTTCAACAAGGACAATGTTGGGTTGAGTGAAGTGCCAAAGATCACACATTCTCAACTCTTGAAGAGCTACAAGAGATTTGGCAACATGAATGGCATCCGCTACAACAACACCAACATCAAGGGAAAGAAATGGGGCAAGAGAAAGTATGAGAAAGAAATGAAGAGGCTAGAAGAAGAAAGGCTCTCTCATCTCATGTGCTTTCAATACAATAAAATGGGACATCTAGCAAGAACTTGCCCAAACAAAGAGAAGTCTCAACCAAAGCCACAAGATGAGCAAGAAAAGAAACCCCAAGATCAAGTCAAGATCAATCATGAAGATATAGTTGAGGACTTGAAGATGATGAAGAAAAAGAAAACAAGAAGGGGTGGAAGAGCAAGGCACCCAACTCCTATTGAAAATGCCGACATGATGATGAGCAAGATTCAAAAGAGAAGAAATTTGGCTCACATCAAGTGCTTTGAATGTGGGGATATGGGACACTTTGCCTCGGGGTGTCCTACCAAGCTTGAGAAGAAGGCTCAAGCAACTCAAAGAGGCAAGGCAATGAAGAGCATCACATGAGCAATGAAGAAAAGGCTCAATTAAAGAGAAGATGCTATTCATGCCGGGAAAGGGGACACATGGCTCATTCATGTCCCCTAGGTAACACTTCTAAGCCTATTTCAATTGATACAAATAATATGCTTAGAAAGGATGGTAATGGTACCTCAATGGTTTCTATTGCAAAACATCCCGCTACTCATACTAAGGCTTTGCCTAAGTATGTTGCTCCTAACTTGAGAGGACCCAAACATGTTTGGGTACCATCAAAAAGTGGATGATTATTTGTAGGTACCATGGCATTGGAGACTTGATTCAATTGAGTTCATTTCATTTATCATTTGATTGAATCAAGTATTGAAGCTTAGTGCTATTTCTTTCTCAATGCCAAGTCATGACAAGTGAAGTCCAATGTGCTACAACATACAAGTGCAATAATCAAGTTGTGGTTATCTATTGTATTCGAAGGCTTGCAAAGTATTTGAGTTGAAGCTTGCTAGTGGATAATCATGAGATATCAAAGGTATATTCCTAGTTGATCTATTCATTTGGGTGCATATGAGTTGATTGAATTGGATATATATGCATATGTTGCTTGCTATGAGGAGTTTGAATGGATTAATTGCTTAGTAGTCAAATTTGGATTGGTTGGATATGATCACAAGATGACTCTTAATAAGTGGTTTGAATGGATATATGTCTTGTGTTGGTATTCAAACAAGTTGATATCAAGTTTGATTCAATTTGAAGAAGCATAGCTCAATTGCTTAAATCTGTCCAAATTCTGAAATCTGAGCAAGCTGTGTTCAAATCTGAGGTTGATGGATCAAATATTATTGGATTGACTTGAAATTTGGTATGCATGCTCTACACTTATGGTATAATGTGCTGTACAAATTTCATGAATATTGGATAAGAATTGCTTCGGTTTTGGAGCATATCTTGTCAGCTATAGTGCAGCAGTTTTCAGCATGCAATAGTAAGTGAAGATGTGAAATCTGGTAGCAATCTAAAAGTCCAATGAAGCTCAAATTTTTACAGCTGCTGGTAGACTTAGTGTTGCACATCTCCACCAAATTTCATGGCATTTGGAGCTGTACATTGTGAGATATGAATTATTCTTTGAAGAGTACAGAATCTGCCAGAAAAGTGACTATCATTGGTTATATCAAGAGTCACTCAAATTGAAAGGTCCTCAAGTTGGTTTCATGTTTACAAGTGGTTGAGGAACCTAAGTTTGGTTTTGAATTGGTCTAGAAGCATGAAGAATAATGAGTACAAGGTCATTTGATTGTGAAGTGTATTTGTTACACAGTTGGGTACTCAAATCGAAGATCAAGATCAAACTCAAGATGAAGATGAAGTTTAAGTTCTAGTGACAAATTGAAGATCATTTGGTAGAAAGAAAAGAACTTAAACAAGAAAGAAAAGGACTTAAGGAAGATTTCAAGTGATTCATCATATCAAGTCCAAAAGATCAATCAAAGAAAGGCAATTCAAGTGAGTGTCAAGGATAGTTCTTGGTGATCCAAGAGATATTGGAGATGCTCGGTTGAAGCAATCAAAAGGGTTGATAAAGTGAGCAAGCAACACCCAAGATAGAGAGCAATACATGACAAGTCAAGAAATAATACAAGTGGTGCACAAGTGGTACCCATTCAAGTGGTATTCTCTCATGCAAGCAAG
This sequence comes from Themeda triandra, assembly GCA_018135685.1. Classification (NCBI taxonomy): domain Eukaryota; kingdom Viridiplantae; phylum Streptophyta; class Magnoliopsida; order Poales; family Poaceae; genus Themeda; species Themeda triandra. The sequence continues at coordinate 2,004,054 of JAENPR010000041.1, read as the reverse complement.
AATCACAAGAAGAAGCGGGCCAACCACAACAAGAAAGTGCACTTGATCTCAAGTGGGTTTTCATCTCATATGGGTGAAGCATGGTATTCAATCATGGTATCTTTTGGCTTCATCAAGCTTATAAATGAACTTCACATTGCTATTGGAGTAATGAAATTGAAATCTATGTGACTATCCTCTACTCCAACATAGCAAAGGTATCATTGTATTGTGCATGATCATTTCATCCCTTACTAGTATGCGGTTAAGTACATATAGTACATGCTTATTAGGATCATGCATAACAATGAAATGTTTTAAATTCATAGTCTACCACTATTGCTTGATTGTTTGATTTATCTAGTGGTATGAGTATGAGTTTGTTCATGAGCTAGTGAACCCAAGTACTTGATCTAGTTTGAATTGCATATAAATTTCAAGTACAACATTGGCAAGATAACCCTTCTAGTAAGGTGTGAAGAAGCTTGTCATTGGTTCAAACCGGACTTGAATGTTTATAAGTGATTCATATTAGTTCAAGTCAAAGAGAAAGAAGCTCATGAAAGTTTTCAAGTTCAAGAATTGGTTATTCCGATAAATCCAACAAGTGGTTACCATAATGCTAGTTCTTGCAAGAAATGTCTAGCTTATCACTACCTTCACAAGTGGTGTTCCTACAAGTGGTATGGTACACATGGTTTTCATTCAAGTGATATCTAGTACATCAAGATGATGGTTCCACAAGTGATCCTCAACTTTAAAGTGATCAATTCAAATCAAGAGAAGCTACCCTCACCGACAAGAAAGTGTTTACAGATTGGTTTGACTCATGCTTTGTCATAGGGGAGGAGCTCCACTTCATCGGTATTAGAGACAAAGAAACTTCAAGTGACCTACATGTAGTATCTTTGGTGCTATGACAAAGGGGAGTGCCCAATGCATAGTTACAAGTGGATTCCTTGCAACTACATGAGGATTTTACAAGTGGTGTCATTCCAACATATGGTGTTGTCCATCAAAAATGAAGATTCAAGACTCAACCATCCAACCCTTTGCATCAAGAGAATTTTCTTATAAGTGGTATCTTACATGTGGCATCTTCAAGTGGTATTGCTACATCCCTTTATGGTTATTGATGACAAAGGGGGAGAAATATGGAACAAAGATATGAGTGGAACGAAGATCTATGCAAGAAGCATACAAAGGGAGTAGAAGATGGACATGGACCGAGAGGGAGCAACATTGAAAATGGAGAAGGATCAAAATTCTTGGACAAGAGGAACACACAAGTAGGGGGAGCAAGCTCATGAACTTGATTGATTGCATTTGAGTTGTGCATATTCATGTGCTTGCTTGCATTTGCATAAGTTCTTATATTTCAATATGCAATGCTTGTGTGGTAAATGCTAGTTATAGAACTTGATTGATGATTTGAAAAACTAGCATGTATAGGATGGTTTAGCTAGTCATATGTGCTTTACAAGTAGTTCTAGAACCTTGCTTATAATGTTGATCTCATGAGGTATCTAGTGTTGTGTTTCATATGATTTCTAGCTAACCATGATGCTAAGGATGAACTTCAAACGGTGCAACTCCGATTGGTATCACGCTTCAAAGGTTTATCCTATATACCTTAGCATCACTTAGTAGTGCTAACTCTCCCAAAATTTTCATATTTATGCATGTGTGCAAGCTTGAAACCAAACCATTTGAGCACACATGTAGGGGGAGCTATCACTACCAAGTTGACTTTGTGGTACTTATCCAAATCATAACATTGAGCTTAAATGTTGGATAAGTGACATAAAGTCCAAATATTCTTAAATTCCATATCTTTGTAGAAGTTGTCATCAATTACCAAAAAGGGGGAGATTGAAAGGCCCTTGGTTGGTTTTGATAATTGAGTGACAACTTTAGGTGGACTAACATGTGTGATGGTTGAGATACACAGGAGTTAGTTCACAGGTACATGTGTGTGAGCAACATATGCCATGGTGGAGATGGCTTGGAGATGTTGTGAGGCTCAACACATGAGTTGATAAAGGAGCTCATTGCAAATGAGACATGACATGGAGTCATGTGACCAAGAGGTGAAGATCAAGATGAGGCTTGGCTTGATGGACCGGTTGCAAGTGTGAAGGGCAAGTTGAGGCTGCGAAGCGAAGGACCATGCGATGGTGAAGCTTGGGCAAGACTTGGTGCCGATGGACCGACGCAACGGTGAAGAGCAAGTGAGGTCAAGATCGATAGACCAAAAGTGTCACATGATGATATGAAGTGGATCATATCATTTGATGATCGTGTCGTGCATGCGGTGCATTGACACAATGGAGGATGACGGTGGAGATGGAAATGCACAAGGCAAAGGTATAACCTAGGGCATTTCATTTCACCGGTCTAAGGTTGAGTAGAGAAGTACTTGACCGGATTTAGGATAGATGGCCGTACTATCAAGAGGGGTAATCTTGTTTGCATATCGGTCATCTAGTGCCACTTGAGCGATCTAACATTGCGATGTGCTAGGATCGAGTGGCGTTGTGAGATGAAGAGAAAATCCTTTGAAAATGATTGTGAAAATGCTAACACACAAGCACATGGAGTTGTACACTTGGTGGTGTTGGCACATTTACAAAGGTGGCGTTTGTTCGCGCTGTGGTTTGTAGGGTTGAGTTGGGATTGGGTCCCTCTCTCCCTCCCGCCGAGCTTGCGAGGCGGGATTCGGCGCTTTCAGGAAAATTGGAGGCATATTTTCCATTGCGCCGGATGCAAATTGTTGTTGGAAACATACTATCCATGGTGATCAAGTTGGTATACTTGTTGGATAGCATGGTGGAGAAGTTGGCGTTGCGACGCGACGATGAAACGACGAGGACGGCGCTCAGAGTGGGCGCCGGACGCGGGCGTCGGACGCTGGCCAGGTCGGGCCGGACGCGTCCGGCGCGTGGTGGCTTTGTGCGTGCGGCTGGAAGAGCTGTGACTGAGCGCCGGACGCCGTGGTGGCGTCCGGCGTGCGCCGGACTCGGACCAGAAACTTCTGGGGCCGAGTCATGCGCACGACGGGACGCCAGACGCAGGCGGCGGACTCGTGCGAGTCACTGTTTGGCGTCCGGCGGTTCTCTGCGGCGCGCGGGCGGTTTGCGTGAGAGCGTGTTGACGGTTGTTAATGATCAATTTTATATGTCAACCAGAGAGAGAAAGAGGGGTATAATCTGTTCACCACCATAGACTTAGGGTTTAAACTGACAGATTCCACAAGTTTTGGTGAATATGTGTTTTCGCAGGGGATTATCAGGAAAACATCCAAGGAGGCCCACATGTCATGATTACATAGAGAGAAAGACCGAACGGGTAAAATTGTATACTCTAGAAGACTCCAGAAGGCGAACCCTGGAAGCGGGGACCCACCTGGCATTGTGGTGGGTCGGCCGACTCCCTTTTTGGGTCGGCCGACTGGCCACCTCCACCAATCAGGTGGAGGCTCGCGGATCCTGCCTCCACCGCCTTTGAGGATGAATAATTATCGTCCGTTTAGGTCGGTTTGATCCGATGGCTGTGGTGCATCCTAGGGGACTATATATTCAGAGCCCCTGGCCCCTGGCTGAGGGGGAAATTCATTCAAGAATCCATTATTCAGAGGTAGCCATCAGCAAAGCTAGGGTTTAGAGAGAGATATCCACCAGAGAATTAGAATAGATACTCTAGATCTTCAAGTTCTACATAGGTTTAGACTAGATAGAGGAAGAATCGGGCGCCTGTGCTCGGAATTCCGGATCTTCATCATCAGAATTGGTATTATCTTGTATCTATTCTTGTGACTTTATTCTAAATATCATTATGTTTCTATTTATTATGTTCCTAGTTTATTCTAGTTCTACATTTGATATGGTTATGATTGGTAATAAGTTTATGTATATGTTTGCAAAGCGCTTAGCTCTCTTACCCGGGGGTTAGGTGGTAGATTTCATGTAAGCATGGTGCTTAGATGCCGTTTACTGCAAATGCACCCTATTGGCCGGGTCGTGTGGTAGATCGCGGAAGTGACAGTTCCGTTGAGTCCTCTCGTATTCCATCCCCCGTTGGTAGGTCTAGCGGAACCAAAGTTGCGTAGTAAGTCCCGCTATGTCTTGGCTTGTTATAGCAATGATCCTTATACATAGATGAAAAGTCTTTTGTGTTGTATATGATAGTGTAGAGTTGGAGTAGATGAATGACTTAGTAGATTAGAACCTACATAGGATTTATATTTCTTGCACTAATCGAGATGTCAACCTACCTTTGTGAGTAGTCTATATCTAATCTCTGTGTGATTTATACCCCGAGCTTATTACTTTATATTCCCTTATTTATCATGGTTTACCCCTCGCCAAAGTATGTGATTTGTGTAATCAATCACTCATAAGTAGTCGTGTTTAGCAAGTTCATCTCATAGTTTAAGTCCGTAGTTTTTTCCTTTGAGCTAAATATAAATAATGATACCCGGAATACTTCCCGGTAAAATGCTACGATGGTGTATTATCTGTTTCGCTTGCGGATCCCATATTTTTCTTGATTAGAGGAGCAGTTTCTATACCAACACTTCGCGCCATGCTAGGGATGACAACTTAGCGTAAGTGGTGTTAGAGGTGTCAACAGAGCGCCGGACGCGTCCGGCGGCTTCGGGCAGGCGCGTCCGGCGCATGGCTTTCGAGCAAAGAAGAAAGAGCCGTTGCGCGGCAACAGCTAGTTTCAAACCCAGTGGACACGTGGAGTGCGGAGGAGCGTCGGACGCGTCCGGCGGCTTGCTCCGGACGCGTCCGGCGAGTACTGCGGTGTTGCCCGAGGTGGGTAATGGCTAGTTGAGACCTTGGGTCTATAAATAGTTGGTTGGCCGGCTTAGGCCGGTTCTTTGAGCACGCCCGGCTATGTTGCCTTGTGTGGTGGTGCTTGGAAGCCCTCTAACTCACATATGCTTGGTAGTGACCATCCGATAGTGTGAGAAGAGCGATTCTAGTGCGAGTGCTTTGTGAGATTGCATTTGTGGCACTAGGTGGTTGTGTTGCAAGCCGGAGAGCTTGTTACTCTTGGAGGTTGCCACCTCCTAGACGGCTTGGTGGCAAGAGGCTCCGTGGTAGCACGCGTGGAGATACGGTGCTCCGGAGAAGAGATTGTGAGAGGTCGGTACTCACCTCGCGGGGATCGCGAAGAGTAGCCCTATTGGATTGCGCGTGTCATTGAGTTACCACCCTTGAGTGTGTGGGTTTGCTCGGTGCCTTGAGGGGCTCACTTGAGAGTGGTGTCTTGCGGTGCCTTGCGGGCGTGCCTTGAGGGGCAAGTGACTTGAGGGTCACACCGAAGAACCATCTAGGTGAAAAGACCGGAGGAACCACCGAAGGTATTGGTCGACACAACGGGGCGTAGCTTGGGGGCAACCAAGTGAACCTGGTGAAAAATCGCCGAGTCATCTTGTGTCCACACTTCGCGGTGGTTTGCAATCTCTTTCACAAGCTTTGTATTTACTTTTCTTACATTCTTGTATAGCTTGTGTAGTTGCTCTTGTGGTTAGTTAGCTTGAGTAGCTTGTTAATCACCTTCTTGCTTGTGTAGCTAGAAGTAGAGTAAGTTGCCTTGCTTAGCTTGTGTAGTTAAGTAAGATTGAGCTCTTGGGTTTGGCTTGTGTAGCTTTGTCCATGAGCATCTAGTGAGCTTAGGTTGGCTTTGTGCTTTTGCTCAGTAGAATTGTGTAGGTGCACACCCGGTTGCTAAAAGTACTAGTTGCTTAGGTTTGTGTGACCTTGCAAGCTAGACTTGTTTAGTGTGCACTAGCTAGATTGGCACCTTGTCTTCTTGTTTAGGATCTTTTACAAGGTGCATCTAGAGACATAGATAGAAGGGTGAAAGTCTTGGTTAGGCCGATAGATTTAATTCCGCACTTATATCGGTTAGCCAGAGCGATTAGTTTTAAAAAGGACTATTCACCCCCCCTCTAGTCCGCCATCTCGACCTTACACCACTTCTCCCTCTGTCGGCGGCGGCTGGGTTTGCCTGCGACGCGGTCCGCTTACGCCGTGCGGGTGGCGGGGTAGACCCTGGGAACCATGGCTGGCGGTGGTCGGCCACCCAGCGTGTCCCCCGCGCGCCACGACCGCGACCTGTCAAGACCACGACTGCGCTAAGACGACCATCAACAAGGGCCGCTACGACACACCTTACGCCCGCCGCACCCCCGGCCTCGAGTGGGCTCGGCCGGGGTTGTGCAGCGGGGAGGCCACCGCTCCAAACTCCGGTGTATCAGGGCGGTCTGCGACGTTGGTCGGGCTTCGCGTGCTCTCCTGGACAGGCTGCATCGCCGCGAGCCACTCCTAGCCCCGCCGTGCTTAACTCTAATCCGCCGGCGCTCCTCTCCGGCCCGGCCTTGAGGTCAGGGGACTTCGGCCGGGTACGGGGGGTGCCTGCCGTTGACAGGGGCTGGGCGGCTGGGCGGGCCAGCACGCGCGCCAACTCCTTTTGCGGGGCCCGTCCCCCCATCGGGCGGTGGGGACTTGGCCGGGCTGCCCCGCGGCACGCTGCCCCTTCTACCCAGCGACTACTTCCGCGGCTTCTCTTCGGGCGGCTGACCGCTCAGACGACGGCTATGGTGAAAACCATCTTCTCGGGCTCGCTCGGGAGCGGCGACGGTGGCGTACTCGCCATTCCCTTGCTGAAGGCGTCGTCGGCCCTCCGTCCGTCTGCGGCGACTGGCGGGCTCAGGAACGAAAGTTCTGGCAGGACACCTCTGGAGTTGGCGCCTGAGGGCGTCATTTCCTTCTTGAAGGCTCCGATGAGGCCGCCATGAGCTCCCTTCTAGTCTGCCGCCTCGGTGCTTCTTGCATTTCGTCATCGTCGGGAAGCTTGGTTGTTTGGGTAGCGTCTTCGCGTGAGCTCCGCTCCGCAGGTTGTTGTTGGGCCGAAGGTGGCCTTTTCTTTTCTTTCTTTCTGTTACGTTTTACCGGAGGTGGCAGAGCGTGTTTCAAATACTGTTTCCACCCCGGTTCTGTTTTTTTTCGAAAACGTGCGCTGCACGTGTCGTATTAAGAGAAGATAGAGTTTGTTACAACCCACCCGGCCGACGCGAGTTGCCTCGGACGTGGTGGAGGACACACTTACACAAGGCGCCGGCTAGAACGGCGGTGCTTCGAGTGGTGTACTACCTAGTGTTGAGTGGTGTACCACAGGGTCAGTCTAGGGTGGCTGCTAGAAAATGGACAACGACGCGAGGGAGCGGCATCCCGCGGTCGTCCACTCCGCTGCCTCCTCCCAAACTTGGTGGGCAACAGTAGCTGGGTCGCGTGCGACACTGTCGAACGTTCTCCGGTTCCTTTCCTTCCAGATACACCAGGTGACTAGTAAAACCAGGGAGTCGCCACCCCGGTTCCGTTGTATTGCATTGCATTTTGCATTCTTCTTCTTAATGAAAAAGAAGCGCAAGTCTTTTGCCTTTTCGCGGAAAAAATGATTTTCTTAGCGATTGAGTGTTTAAAATGCTATATCAGGCTAGCAGCGCTACATAATTGCTACAAGTTGCCATTTCAAACACCGGTGGCTTTACACGCATGCTTTATGCCAGTCATTCTTGAGGGAAATATATAGTAGTAGTATACAATACTGCTAGTACGACGGCTCTCATAACTTTCGCTGGAATTGTTAATTTGTTACTATCTTCAGCAACTGCCGAAGTATTCAATCAAATGATCAGTCCAAACGTAGCTAGTACCTCCACTTCAAGTAGCAGTAGCTGCGACACACCCTTCCTACCTTATGGATTTATTTTTATGATGGAGCCATTATTGTTCCAATTTCATTCATTGATACAAACAAGGCTTCACGCGTAAGTACTGAATTAAAATACAGAGATCAGGGACAACTGAACCTCCATTTCTGCTATATGTTTACACATACAATTCCGTCAAGCTCATCACGACCACACAAGCAAATCGCAGGCCACATCTGACATCTGTCAGGGTTGGTGCATCCTCCAGAAGCCATCATATATATACATATATATTTCTGTGATTTGGCCCAGATATAGATAAGATAATACATGCCGCTTATTAGTTGGGCGTGTATCTGTGTGATTTGGTCAGGGTTTAATTTCGTTGCTGCTATTGTGGACAGCAGCAGCACGCCAGGTTTCCGGCATGCTGATCGCTGATGCGGCGTCCCTGTTGGCGCTTGCACACCAAGGTACGGTTCGGTTGCACGGGCTCGATCAGGACCAGCAAGGACGTACACCTGCAGCCCCTCTTCTAAGTTCCGAGCTCGAGTCGGTGCGATCTTGGCCGTTCCTTCATGTCCCAACGCCCTTCTCAAGTGGTACCTGCACTGCAGACAGAGGCTTGCATATCATTATTTTAATGTTTTTGTTTGGGAGAAAAATTAAGTTTGTTCTTATCAGCAGGATTTGATTGAATACAAAGATGCGGTTAAATGCAATTGATCAAGAGAGGTACATTGGTCCACTCCTCCATTAACTGGCATGATCTCCAAAAGCCGGGAAGCTTAAAGGCGGGGCTAGCTGGAGCTGCTATCAGAGCTAAGTGAGTGGATCGATGGTGACCCTAGTACTATCGGTACTTTATAGTCTGTTCATCCGGCCGGGAATTGAACAAAAAGGAACTGGACTTAATCATTAGCCACACCCACACCCAGTTAACTGTAGATAGGCTTAAGCTGCTGCCGATCGCCCTTGACAATAACATCTCAATTGCCCTGATGTTGCATTGCGCATTGGATGCCTATACAGCTGATATCCAAGATATACCGGATTTGTGTCCGAGGCATCTGTAACCATCACAATTAAAGGCGTACGTAAATAACTCACTGGTCCCTGCTGAAGCATGCATTCCACTTAATTCCACTACCATCTGAATTAATGATCATACAAATCCTTGTATCATATCCTACTACAGTACTACCTAACGATCCATTCATCCATGATTGCAGCTTCGATGAACATGGAACAGTTCGTTCCACTCCTTAGTCCTACCACTGCATATCCAGCAGCCTGACTTCTTCATCTCTTGCCTTTCAAGGACCCCATAATTAGCAAGCAGGTATATATGTTAGTCTACAAGCATAGGTAGGCCACTGATCCACCACTGTTGCCGATTCAGGATGATCTTATCTTGGCGTCAAAAGCTAAAGACAGATATATTATATAAATCCTGAGAAAGAAATGATGCTTTCTTTTGGCGGGGTGCAATGAACGAGCAATGACCGGAGAGAACTGAAGTGTGTCAAACACAGAACTGGATTAAAAACGACGTCGGGTTCACAGAAAATGCGTGCCCAAATCGCGTCAGTTCAGGTGCTCCCATCTATATCCATGGCACACCAGAAGGACCAGTGAGGATTCCGGTCGTACATGCCCGTCGTCATCCGTCGTGATTTCATACGTGGAAAGAAGACGTCGACGCTGGGACTGGGAGCCTGGGAAGAATACGCGTGCATTTAGCAATGGGCAAAAGCGACCAATTGGTTGGACCAAATGCTTCAGAGAATCCATGCTTTTTCCCACTTTGGTTCATCGCTCCTCCTTTTTCCGCTTTGTTTTTCTCTCCTTCGTTTCGTCCTTGGTTCTTTTGTGTTTTGTCCGGCCGTTCCTTTCGATACCCGGTGGCACTTCCAGTAACTTTACTCCACTGTAATGTTAGCATTTGGGAATTGCGTCTACTGAAGAGCCGTTTATTTGGGGATCGGAGTCTGTGACGTTACGTCTCACCTCCACATGTGTGTATGTGTGATCTGGAACATACTTATGTATGAGAAGAAAAGGAGCACACTGAACTCTGAAGTGGTAGCTACTAGCTACTGCCTAGGTCTCGTAAAAATTGCTTACACACCACTTCTGAATTCTGATTCCTAGCTACTACTGTCTTTTTACCAAAGCATACTACTACTATATAACTGTTTGGTGAAAACCTGCATGGTCTTCTTTATTGCTGTTTGGAAAGGAAAAATGTTCTTCTTTATTGCTGTTTGGAAAGGAAAATGTTCTGCTTTGCTTGCACTTTATATCTGATGTTATCCTAAACGCTGCTGGTTCTATACTTCTCTTTTGGCTCAGCTTAGATGTAGTGTGCAATGGGTCTTTTGGGGTAAATGGCCGACACTATCTTTTGGAAAGGTTTGGGAGAAAAGGAACAACTATGCATACAAGTAATTCAATATATCCCAGGTGAATTTCAGAGTAGCGCTTGAGCAAATCTAGCAGGTCTAGTTGCGAGGACAGCTTTGTTTTTGCTCATTAATTAGTAGCTAGCTCAAGTGTGCTGAACAGAGTTTCATGCGGATGTGTCTGTGAAGAGACATGGACGAGGCATTTAATTTGGAGTTATTAGGCATTTAGGCTACAGCTAAAGATCTCTTTTTGGCGCAAGTGCAGTACGAGAAAACAAAAGGCGATCCAACTCCGTGCGCCGTCGGTCGGTTGGCCAGTCCGATGCGATCCGATCGGCTCACGATCGATCGATGTCATCCCACAGCTTGTCTAGAACTAGAACTCACACACGATTTGAATGACGAAAGCGAGGTAAAAGAAGAGGTGAGAGCGACATGTACTACAGTCTACAGGAGAGTGAGTGCGTGGCTGCTGAATTTACAATCCTTGAAGGCAACTGCAACTCCATGGCGGCCGGGCCTACTCCTACAGTCGTTTGCTGTTGCATCCCCTGAAGAAGGGCATGCATGCATTCATCCTCGATCGGTCTCTCACCGGAACCTTTATTTGGTGGATTTCTTTGTCTTCCAGCTAGGAAAGTTTGGATGTATACTAGCTTACCGGTTCTGGCTACTACTTACTCCGGCATGTACGACGTACGTGCCTGGCTCCCAGAGCTAGAGAGGTCGTTATACCATTTCGTACTGCTGGCAGTGGGAATCTAGGTAGCTGTGACTGTGAGTTGTGAGCTGACTCATCTCACTTGAATGGCAATGATGTGCGTGCGCATGAAGCAGTCGCCGTGTGTTGCAGTTGTGGGGCGTGTACGTACCTGCAGGTGATGGTGATCCAAGTCACTAGTTTCTTCAGTGCAGTAAAACTGCAATCCTTTTACTGTTAGCAGCGGTCTTTAACGTGGACCCGGAAGGCGTGGTAAAACCTGAACATGAACAGGGAGGAGAGGGACGCGTCCGTCGGTCGGATCCGGCCTGAGAATGGTGACCAGATCAGATGGCTCTCCGACACATCGACGGCGACGTACGGTCGGTCGGTTGCTTTCGGAATCTTTAGATTAGACTCCTTCCGCGGCATGGCTATTTTGCTATCTTGCGTTTATTTGTTGCTTCTTAAAAAACGAACAAATTTCTGTACGATTCATGTGAAAATTATGCGTTCAAATTAAGGCTTTAGACCTTTAGTTGATCCGCGGCGAGCCGAGGGCTGGAGAGAGGACGCGTGAGACGAGGGCATGCGTAGCCGGTGGCAACGATCAAATCCCGGGACGCCCGCCCGTCTCTTCGAGACCTTCAAAATCCTTGCTTGCTCGTTCAGGATGCCAGGAACGGAATGCCGATGGGATCGATGCGAGCGAGTCCATGTCCATCCATGTCCACTTCGCCCGCCGACGCCGCACCTGCCGCTCGACGGCGTGCGCCAGCCAGCTGATCGAGCGACCCCGGACGCGGCAACCGATCTGAGGCGCGGCCGTGAACCACATGTGAAGCGTGTCGTCTCGAGGGGAAGACAGCGTGTCATCGACGGCTTGATTTGGTGGGTTTCGGTTTCGCCGCGGCGGCTGGGAGACTGAAACGAGGCGTGGAGCCTAAGACTATCCGCACTCGTCGTACTCCAAATTCATCCCCAAAAGGGAATATTTTGTCCTGGTCATCAAGATTCTCTACTCTATACACGTTTCTTCCGCACTCGTCATCCCAAAAATTCATACTCAACAGCTGCGGGGCCCACCAATTCTATTTTCTCTCCCCTCCTTTTTCTCTCCCTCTCTCTTCCCCATCCCTCTTCCTCCTGGAATCTTCCGCCGGCTGCTCCGCTCCGGCGAGTGAGCTCCGCAGCGGGCCGCTCCGGCGAGCCCCTCCACCGCGGGCCGCTCCGCTCGAGTGAGCTCCGCAGCGGGCTCCCTCAACGGCCGCCCCCCCCCCCTCTCTTCCTCGCGGCGGCGGGCGCGCGGCCCTGGCGAGCGCCGCGACGAGGGCGCGCGTCCCCGGCGAGGTGCGACCCCGGAGAGCGCGCGGCCCCGGCGGTCGGCCATGGTGGAGGGGCGAGCTTGCCCCTGCTCCCTCCGTTCGCGCCCGCCCGTCCGGCCGCCTTCGCCCAACTTCCGGCGCGCGCGGTGGCAGGAGCCGGGCCGGAGGAGCTCGCCCCTGCTGGCGGCCAGGGGAGCGGCGGCGGCAGAGCTCCTCCTCCACGCGGCGGCCCTTCATCTCTCTCTCCGGCGAGGCCAAGACGCCAACGCCGCCCAGGCCAAGGCGCTTGCGCCGCCCCCTGCATCCATCTGCGGCTGACGGCGGACCAGAGCGGCGGGCGCATCTCCCTCCGTGGGCGGCGCCGCCGGCGCGGCTCCTTCCTTCTTCCCGCGCCGCCCCCCCCTTCCTTTGGCTCGGCGCATCCACGACGGACGGCGGCGGCTCCCGGAGCGGCTTCCTCGGCTCCCCGGCTGGAATCCGCCGCCGTGGTCCGGGCCCCTCCACCGGCGGCCATGGCTACAACTCGGCCATCCCCTTCCCCTTCCCCTTCTCTCTCTCCTTCCCCTCCAGATCGGACGTGCGGGGGGATGCTCCGTCTCCGCCCGTACGTCCCTGCTCCGTCTCCGGCGAAGCGCGCGCCGGCCTAGCTCCGGTGACGAGGTCCAACGAGCGGCGCTGCTGGGCCTCCACGCGGTGGCGGGACAAGCGGTGGGCGGCTCGGGCGTGCGGTGGACGGGGACGTGCGGGCCCCGTGCGGCGCGTTCCGGATGAGCCGTACGAACGCCAACTGCCCGATATCGGAGCCCGTCCGGGACTGTCCGGAAGCTTTCCAGTAGCCCGCTGCGGGAGATTTTCCTGGAAAAGGATACTGGAGTAAGCTGTTCCGGACGCCACTGCGGTTCGTCTAAGAACTCTATCTATCTACTACGGAGATGGATTGGGTCGACCGACCGGTGCCGGTGCCGGTGGCAGGCCGCGTGTGTCGGCTAGGATCGGGATTGGCTTCTGTGGTTGTGATGTTGCTTCACCGATCACCTCGCCAGACAGCAGTCAGCACTTGACGCTCAACAGTGGATGGACATGGACACGCCTGAACCTGAAATGGAGCTCTACTGTGCAACGGGCACTACAGAGCTAGAGCTGGCACGGGAATAAAGCTGGGCCTTAAGCAATTCGTACTGTGCTAGCAGGCGGCCTGGAGTAATGTTGGGCCCATGTTGCTTCTCGGCCCATGCGAGTTGCATCTGAGCTGCAACGTTCCTGGCTATTTTCCACTACAGCAACTCCTCTGCCGAGCCAGCTTGAGCCGTTTGCACATCGCCGTCGTCATCGTGTAGGGGATTTTTTCTTATTTTTAATCCCTTTTTAATGAAATAACCAAAAAAATCCCACCTGGAAAAGTATTTGCACAAAATAACCCCTCCCCGTCGCGCCACCGACTTAGGCGCGACGTAACACGGTGTCGCGCCACATGCAAAGCGCGGCCCGGGCGCCTGCGTGGCAAACCGCGTTGACCGTGGGCCCGCCCGTCGCGCCCACACGCACGGCGCGACGGGGCACTGCACCGGAGCTGATGGGCCGGCCCATGTCTGTTTGGTGGCGGGCCCCACCGGCTCGTCGCGCCAACATCAATGGCGCGACTGGTCGATATAAATGCTCACACCAACTCCTCTCTCTCTCTCCCTCTTCACCCTCCCCACGCCACTTCTTTCTTTCTGAACGAACCAGGCGACCGCGAGTCCACTCTGTCTCTCTCTGTTTTCTCCATTCCAATGGTTAATTTCATATTGGTTTTGTGTGGGATTTGGGGCTAATCTTCAAGTGCTTGAGGTATGGTTACCCGATCTACATTTTGGTTGCAAGATTTGTGGTGATTATGTGTACATTGCTTAGTTGGTGATTTGAGCTTGATTAGTTGGATTTAGTGATTGAAGCAAAGTGGTAGTTAAGCAATGCTTTCTAATGATTTTGGATACATTTTGTCATCATGTAGTGGTTGCATTTGTTTTGGATGGAAGTGTTTTAGGGTTTCATGTAAAGGTATATGAAATGCTAGTGTTGTAGTGTTCTAGAGTTTGAGATGGATGAGTGAAAAATGATTTGTAGTGTTCTTGTGGTTGTAATCTTTGCGGGTGCTTGGTGATAATGGATAGTGAAAAGGGATATCAATTGTTTGGTGAAAAGGGATGGAGAATGTTGGCGTTCATGTGTTCTATGGTTATGTCATTATAATTCAATTTTCTTATAGGTTTGTGATTTAGGGTATAATGTTAGAATTAGGGGTAATTTGTTTTGAACACTAGTTATAATAATTGACTATAATTTTGTCATTTGGATTGAGGCCGTATCTATTTCACTCTATTTTAGATTTCATGGAGGATCCTTATGTGCACCATCCCCCAATCACGGTGATCACGATTTGCACCCTCCGGATGAACCGCCACCAAAATGTTATTGCGGTGTGCCGGCATGGGTGAAGCGGTCAAGACACCCTCATTCCTCCGGTCGTGCCTTTTACTCGCGTTTGTTTATATCGGCGTGGCCACGGCACCGGATGCGACTTCTACCGTTGGATCGATGGTTCGACAAGTGGGATCGTCGTATCATGTTCTTTCCATACGACCCATGGAAGAGTGTTCCCCCATCCGATTATGTTCCATGGGTTGCTCCACGCAAGTTTCATGAGATGAACAACGTTGAGAAGATGTTAGGCTGCATCGGAGCGGGTAAAAAATCCTCCTAGATGCTACGTGGCGAGGTTGCGCGACTCCAAGAACCTAGCGAACCGAATCGGTTTGTTCCTTTCTTCCGTTGTGATCAAATTGGTCGTGTAAGTATTCGTTTGAGTTATATATTGCGATATCATGTACGTTGATTACATTTTTGCAATTTCATTTGAACATGGTCTTTTGTAGGGTGGGTTTCCCCGTTGTGAATTTGATGAGTTCATCTATGGACCAAAAGACACGTGGCCATCCGGAGAAGAGATTAAAAAGTTACGCTTAGGCGACCTTCCATATCCATGCTTGTCGAAGCCGCCCCAAAAGTGCAAGTGTGGCATCGTTGCTAATGAAGGAGTGGTTCCTTGAGCTAGGTTTTGGCTTATATTGTGGCAATGCTTATGGAGGGCCCAATGAGTTCCATGTTAGTGGACAAGCATTAGTTTTGATGATGTCACCAACTTGTTTTGTTTGCTCACCGTCTTCTTACGTATGTTTTCGAGGCGGGGAAGACATGCGGTTGGGAGTCTTTCAAAGATTGTCAAGAGATAAAGAGGTTCCTAAAGGTAGATAAATCCATTAAACGGACACCGGAGGAGATGCGGCGGTTCAAGGAGAAACTTGCATGCCTTTAAGGCGAACCGGCGGTTGTACCGTGTTCGCCTCCTAGGTCCCGATACATGGAACCATGTTCTAGGTGACTATGAGCGGATTTTGAAGGAGGAGATGGGCGAGTTGGAGTTCAAGAGGGCACGCTATTCTCTTGTGACGGAAGAGAACATCATCCGTTTTGGCGCCAAAACAAGGAACGCTACGATCATTGGGACGAGGTTAGGCGAGCCGGCAAAGGCATGCCGCAAGGCGAAGGCAAAGCGGACATTAAGAAGATAGAGGGCGAGAATAAATGGCGTGAGAAGAATGGGAAGGCCATAAAGGAGATCCCGGATTACTTATATCGCATGGCACGTAAGTACTTGCATTGTCAAAACTTCTATTTGTAGTTGTTTGTTCGTCTTGCGGTGATTTGAATTAACGGTTGCTATATTTTTGTAGTACCTCCTTCACCACCAAACGACGGTCATCTCCCGGCTCCTATGGAGGAGGAGGAGGAGGAGGAGGAGGAGGAAGGCGAGTACGAGTGCAACTCCGACCACGACAAACCTCAAGATCCCGACTTTGATGGGCCTTACGACGATTGGACGGAGCGTGGCCCGCCGAGCCCACCCGTGTGGGAGAGGTTGCCCTACGGCCCGGATGGCCCGGGGCAGGACGGTAGGCGTGGTGGTATGATTTGTTGTGGTGTTGGTTGTCCGCTTTTGCAAGTAATCTCGATGGCGATGACTTCTATGTTGTTTTAGGAATGGAGCTTTCGAACCCTTACTTGTTTGTGCTTGTAAGACTAAATTCATGATCGATGTTGTTTGTTGCAAGACTAATGCGAGAACAGTTGTTTGTTGTAAGATGTAATGGGGAAGAAGACCTTAGAGATGCTCAATTTTATGTTTGCATGTAATGCGAGAACGGTTGTTTTATGATTTGTTGTGGTGTTTGTTGCAAGACTAATCCATGTTTATAAAATATACCTACAAGTCTAGTGGTTTCCCAATTCATTTTTCCAGCCATTTTTAGGCAAAGACATTTCCCCTTGACTTCCGGTCGCCAATTAGCTGTCATTGTAGACAAATATGGAAATTGGCTTACATTTTTCCTTTGTCGAGTCGCGCCAACAACGATGGCGCGACGCGCTATAATTCATTTTCCCAGCCATTTTTGGTGAAGGCTTGGCCTCGACTTCCCCGTCGCGCCATATGCCTTGGCGCGACGCAACGTAGCGTGTACAGTACATCCAGCACTGCGTGGAAGGAAAACTTGGCGCGACAAGTCGCGCCGAGCGTGGCGCGACGACGTCGCGCCGGTTGAGTGGCGCGACTAGGTCGCGCCAAGTTTTCATTTTACGCGGTCTTTGGAACCGCACATCTTTGCGTTCGTCGCGCCAAGGCCTATGGCGCGACGGGAAGTCGAGGCAAAAAATGGCTGGGAAAATGAATTATAGTGCGTCGCGCCGTGTTGTTGGCGCGGCGAGATGCCTGAAAAATGTAAGCCTATTTCCATCTTTGTCTACAATGACAGCTTGGCCACAATTTATAACACTCAAATGGACAAACCATAAGCATAACAAACCATAAGCATACCACAGTTAGATGAGCCATGACAGTACAAAACATCGAATTGACACATTTATATAGTGACATACATGACTCAAATCCATGGTTTCTACACAAACCATGGTGATAGTAGTCCATAATAGTCCACATAATTCATACATAACATAGGAGTCCATGACACTGAGATAGTTCATACATAACATTGTAGTCTCCCACATAGGTTACATCAAACACACCACATGAGGCCTTCACTTAGTTGGGTGAGAAGGGTTGACGAGGATGACGCGACGGCTGGATTTGTGTCCATGACGTTTGGAGTGTAGCCGACGTCGGTACGGTCACGTTGGTTCCTTCGGCGTCGTCTAGTTGGTCCTTGTGTTGGAGAATCCTACACAACACATGTATGTACACAAGTCCAATGAGGCTATAATTTATCTACGAACTTATGCCGAGTCATGTCTCGTTGAACTTGTATTTTTTGTTACATGGAGAGACTCACACGAGTGGGAGTTGGAGCATCATGAAGCTGTGAAGCACCAAGCTCGAACGGAGGATCGTTAGGGTCTTCCTCACTTGGGGGGCTTTCTCCATCGCCTTGGCCACCTCCACGTCTTCCACGAGAGCTGCTTGGTCCACGGCCTTGCCCCCTAGTAGGTCTCCGACGGGAGGAGCTACCTCCAGCCTCAAACACCGGGGCCTCGGTCGAAGTAGGAGGCCTAGCACTTGACCCCTCGCACTGTCTCGAAGGTGCGCGCTGCACGTCATCCGCTCTCATGCGGCTCACCTTCCGTGCTATGCGTCGACCGTATTTCATCACTTTACGCAAACATTTGAAGGCACAAGGCAAGCAAGGTAAGTCGATATTACAATTGAAGTTGTGTAAAAAACAAGGGCTCGGCATGCTTGTACTGTGCAAATTCAGCTAGGAGTGATCCTTCACGAGCATTTCCAAGATAATATCCGACCTCATTGGATAGGAGAGCTAGCTGAGTGGCCTATATATGGGGAGATATCATTCCAATGTTGTAACTTGTATTATGGTGAAAGGGTACACAACGGGGCTAAGGATTGCTTACCACGTAGTTCTCGACTGGAGCTCTTTCCGGCTGGACGCCCCTCCTCGTGATGATATCATAGGGGTCTTCTTCATCGTCGTCGGTGTCTTCCCGATCGAGGGTATGATAGACAACGGGTCGACATGGACTCTTGTCGCTCTGTGAAGGTAGATGAGGTACTCCTTGTACTCCCTCTCCGTACATCTTGCCCCGTCATCTGGATCCACCGTCTCTTTGTGCATCCATTCATTGACATAGCTTGCGTGTATCACGAGCCAGTCTCCACTCCCACCAAACGTTTTCTTCCTGGAGGTGCTGCAACGAGGTAGAAAGCAAGTATGAAGAGGTTTGCTTCAAACAAAAATCAGCTACGAGATGCTTTGCAATTGATGAAGATCCTTACTTGTGCAATCTTTTTGAGGATGTATGGTCCAAGGGCGGCGGGGGGAAATCTGTTTCCTTCCAAACCGCCTACAACATCGATGGGGCTGATGGTGTTCCACCACATAGTAGAAGATGAGGGGTGCATTTGCTCTCCAAATAAGCCGATGCGCTTGAACTATTTACGGAAGGCCCAAGTCTTCAACTTCTGCCCTTTCATATGGTAGCCATTCAACCTGGAATAATAGAGTAGTTATTAAATGCATAGTAATGAGGCGAAAAACAAGCAATTTGGAGATATTTACCGCCCTAGGACGAAGCACATCCAAATCATTGGAGTACACCTTGTAGCGGCGTTCAAGCTCACCCTTCACCAACTTTGTCTTGCTCCAAAGATAGCACACGGGAGGACGAGAATCTCCCATTCCCATGCCCGCACATCAACCAAGCAAGAGAAACAATGGAGTTAAAAGACGCAAATAAGACATAGAGAAATAGAGCATCAATGAAGCAAAGAAACAAATAAGAGGAAATCACTTACTTGGACAGATTTTCTAAGTGGTTTCCCAATTGGAATGCGCTCCCAAATCCATATCGAAGCAAATAGCTGCAACCACCTAGGTTTGATGATTTTTCGACCTCCTGCAAGCCTCACACATCGGCGATACAACCAGGCAAGTGTAGCGATCCCCGGCTATAGTTGCCGATCATTCCCAACTCGACTCGGGATTGGGAGTGTCATCCAGAGAGTGTATTTCCACTTGAGTCGGCATCGGAAGGAACCAACCAAGTGCCACGGCCACACCTTAGCGTACCTTTCGATGACTTACGGATAAGCATTTTCGGGCATTCTTTGAAGTTGTTTCTCACCCAAGATAATGGAACACCGGAGGTCATCCTGTCCTTACGCCTTCGGTGGTGGGGGTGGTGGCGGTACGCCACAAAACTCGGCCACTAAATCCCTCCGGCCTTCGGTGTTGATGGTGCCCGACACGGGTACACCGCTCACACGAAGTGCTAATATGTAGCTCACATCTTGCGGCAATGGTGCCATCTCCCCACAAGTCGGGTGGAAGGTGTGGGTCTCCGGCCGCCCGGTCCACTAAGGCCGTGAGGAGCGCCCGTCCATCTCCGGCAGCCGCATTAATTGCCCTTGCCAGATGCAGAAAGCCCGCCCTTTGAAGAAAGGTTTCATAGCGAGGATCCCATGGGAGGGGTTTGTGAGTGCGGATACGCAAAGGTTTCAAGTCCTGCAACCACAGTGATAAAAGAACAATGTTAGATGTAAACAAATATAAAAAACAAGTAATAAGAAACCTTAGTGTCCCTCACTTACCTTGCCCTCGTCAAACCTCAAGTGCGCGCGGTGTTCTTTATCCACCGCGGGGTCAAGTAGCTCCCAGCACGGGGGGGCCGCCATCCTGAAAATAAGGATCATGTCAACATTGTTAGATATACATTTAAAAAGAAGCACATGTAAAGTAAACAACTACTGTAGATATAAGTTGAACAACAAGAAAGACATGTAAAGTAAACAGCAACATAACCAGAACAATAAGTACCTTTCTACGTTTCGAACCACTAGGACCCGCGCTTTCTCTAGCTACTTTGCTTGCTTTCATGGCTCTATCATGAGTGGTCACGGTATGACCGGTTCTGTGGCATTTGGAGCAACGGACCTGTCCAGGAGCCTCATTGAAGTCTCCATAGCCATACTTATCGCGACCATAGCCATTTGATTCGTCCATGTCTCCTCGGAGTCGCTTTTTCTTCCTCCTACCCTTCTTTGTCCTTACAAGTTCGGGGTCAGGAATATAATCAAGCCCTAGATACGGTGGCCAGTGTGACGGATCTAGGTAAGGCTCAAGCTAGACGCCACACTTTGAGAGTGTTCGACATGAGATAAAGTGGAGACATGTACTTCTCGGCTTCATGATCTAGTCCCCTATATGTGCAAGCCGTGATGACATGAGAGCGGGGGCATGATACGGTGAGGAATGTTACACCGCATTCAACTTTCTCAAGGTCCACCTTGTAATTCCTGCCCCGTCTTGCTCGCCACCGGAGTAGTGCCTCCAGTGAGTATATGTTGTATACCATTCTTGATGGCCCATATGTATCACCCACTTGGTTGTTAGATATCATCTCGCAATCGCCAAGTGCTTCCTACCCGCTTTGCCCCATGTTTCTTTGGATCGATTGGCTCTGTTCCATCGATTCACAAAGTACTCGTTGCACTTCTGAAAGAGTACTCCACAATGCCGGACACGGGGCCGCACGGATGCCTTTAAACACTTTGTTGAAGGATTCCGAAGAGTTCGTGGTCATGATGCCGTACCTAAGGCCACCTCATCGAATGCTAGCGCCCACTTCTTCCTCTGCGACATATGATTCTTCATCCACTCATGGGCATCTCTATTGAGGACCTTATCCAACTCGCCAAGTTTCTTGTCAAACTTCTCCTTTGTTCGACAACAACATAGGGACTTCAACTTCTGCACGATTTCCTTTTTCTTACGCGCTTCCATATGTTGGAAGCAAAGTGCCTCATGCACCAACGATGCTCAAGTGGAGGCCGTCCATCTACCTCCTCTTCGGCAGCTTTAAGCAATCCGTGGTGTCGGTCAGAGATCATGCAAATCCGGCGAGAGGTCCGAATGACATTCCGCCGCACATGCTTCAAAAACCAAGACCAGCTATCATCATTCTCACCCTCTGCCAAACCAAACGCTAATGGGACAATCGATTCTCCGGGTCCACTCCCACCGCAATCATCAACACACCACGGTATTTGCCTGTAAGAAATGTGCCATCTACCATGAGTACGGGACGACAATGCTTGAACGCCTCAATTGACTGAGGAAAACACCAAAACACCCTCTGCAGAATAGGCCGAGGAATCTCGTTGTCATCATCCACTATGCGCCCTTGATGAACATGCCATCTAAGTCCAGGATTAAAGTGTTTCATGGCACTTAGAATCCTAGGCACTTGGTTGTAAGCCTCCTTCCAGTCACCCCACAACAACTCTATAGCATGTTGCTTTGCACGCCATGCCTTTGAGTAACTTACTCTATAGCTGGTGAAGCCACGTATGGTCTCCACGAGCGACGAAACTGATGCGTCGGCGTCGGCCCTAACAACAGCAACAACACGACGTCCGAGGTAACGTCTTTGTGTTCTGTCCATGCACTTTCTGTACCTTCAAAGACCGACATCTATGAGGTTGCTTAACATTTCGAATCACCCATTTGTCGTTGCTCATCTTTCGAACCCAAACTCCCCAACCACAACTAGACTTACACAGGACCGTGTACCGCTTCGCCTTGTCGGAGTGGGACACACGGTAAGGCCTATGCACCCTCACGGCGTAGTCTGCGCAGAAAATACTTGACATGCTCCAGGCGTGTCAAAGACCGTGCCCACCGGATCTCCATATCCTCATTCTCGGCACCTCATCTTCCAACATCGACAACCCATGGTCGCACACCGCCTCGTCCACCATACTAAGGTCCATGTAGTTTGGAACCAAAGGTACCTCAACATGGACGGCCCTCAGCATCCTTCGTTCGGCGTCATTCAACTCCATCCTCAATGACCCGTCCGCGGGGCTCGTAAGGACTCTGAAACCACGCTTGACGGCATTCGGTTTCATCCTCACTAGTATGGTCCGACCCATTGTCGGCACCCATCAACAAATCATCGGACAAATCATCCGACAAATCATCGTATGAAGTGCCATCACCTTCCAACTCACCGACGACCAAACCTTCATCCTCCGATCCTTCCGATATCGTGTCATACATATCATCCTCATCATAGTACCCTACTTCATCGAAGTCATCAGCGATGGCACCTTCACTCACAGCATCAACTTCTCTATCTGGACTTGGTTCCAAACCTTCCACTTGGGTAAGGTTGTCAACAACCTCCACATCAACACAATCCTCATCCTCAACCGCCACCGCAACCCTACTTCCCTTCTCCACCACAACTTCCAGGCATCTAACGTTGCTACTCTTCACAACGTCTACGTAGTCCTTCCATTCTTTCTCACAAGAGAGGGGCATCATGAAATAATGTGAACGCTCCTTGCCACAATCAAACCTCCCTCTAAAACTTAGTGGCCAACCAAATTTCTCACGACACTTGCTAACCAATGCAACAAACGTTGGAGGTCCACTAAAGAACTCCACTTCTTTTCTCATGCATTCAAACTCCCCATCTTCTTTCACTATGCCACCATAGTACAAACACACTAACCGATCCATCTACAAAATACAAAGCAATCCAAATCTATTATTATTAATATACAACGAACTATCATACCCTAAAATTAGACCAAATTCATATGCAACACATACATAATATCAATAAAAAATATCAACCTATCTAAAACCTCCATGCATCAACTACCTAGGCACATGCTTGCACATAGTTTCGGGCAAATCCACAACCACACCACATCCTCTACCGACTACACGAATCAAATCAAATCAATAAACGAGCCAATCGTCCGGCATTGTCCCAATTTCATCCTAACCCTAAAAGGCAAAGAAAATGCAAAAAAAAAAAATAACAAGGGGAGGAGGAAGACTACCTTGCCGAGTTGGTTGTAGTCGTGGAAGAAGAGGAGATCGACGAGCCGCGCCGGCGGCCCCGGCGGCGGGCGCGCCGCCCGGCGTCGGCGAGCGGCGGATTCCGGCCGAGCTCGCCAAGAAATGGCGCCGCAAACTCGGGAGGAGAGGAGGAGGGTGGGGCGGGCGGCGGCGCAGATCGACGAGCCGCGCGGCAGGCCTCGGCCGGCGGCGCGCGCCCGGCGTCCGCGGCGAGCGGCGGATTCCGGCCGAGTTCGCCAAGAAATGGCGCCGCTAACTCGGGAGGAGAGGAGGAGGGTGGGGGCGGGCGGCGGCGCGGCCCAAGGCCGGCCAACCCCTCCGGCGCGGCGGGAGAAGGGGGAGGCGGCGGCGCGCGATGCACAGACGGCCGCGCGGGTGCGGGCGCGGAACGGCGCGGAGGAAGAGAAGGAAAGGAGAGAGAGAAAAGGAAAGAAATGGGCCGGGCCGGTTACATCGACTCGTCGCGCCAAGGGCACCGGCGCGACTAGCGGGGCCCGCAGCCACGTCAACCCTAGATCCCGTCGCGCCAAGTCCATAGGCGCGACGAGGCAATGCCTCGTAAAGCGACCAAACGGTACATGGGCCGGCCCATCACCGCTGTACACGCCCTCGTCGCGCCAACTCCTGCCGCGCGACGCGCGGGCCCGGGGTCAACGGCCTCCGCCACGCGCGGCAACGTCGCGCTTTGCATGTGGCGCGACGCCTTGTTATGTCGCGCCTACGGGGTTGGCGCGCGGCTTGGGAGGGTTATTTCCCCGCAAATACTTTCCCTGGGGGGATATTTTTGATTATTTGATTAAATAAGGATTAAAAATAAAAAAAAATCCTCGTGTAGGCGCACTACGGTGCAAGCTGGGGCAGCCTGTACGTATCGCCATCTCAAATTCTCGACTCAACATCCACACGGTGGGCCACAGTCAACGTTGCAGCTGCTCTTGTACAGTTGTACGTAGTATTGTACTACTACCGTACAGCTGCTCTATCGATTCTGCGACCCGAGCACGTCGTCCGATTCCAGCGATCGTGCGTGCAGATCCGGGAGTTCCATTGCGTCTGCCGCTGAAACATCGAAACCCACCTAGAAGCATATCTCTTCGCAACATCAGGCCAACAAAATGAAATGGATTCAAGCTCACAAAATCAGGACAGGAGCATAATAAATAAAACAGATCCAACCGTGTTACAGAACCATCCTGTCTTGTCCAGCAAACTGAATACGCCAGCAAAGCAATCTCACAACTTGATTGAAAACACATACTATACAAGTATACATGCAGCACAAACAACGTGCCATCGAGTAAACCAAGGCAAATTATTTACACGCTCCCGGCACTTACAAACATCAAACACACACATTAAAAAAAAAAAGGAAAATGAAATCACACTCTGAATGACAAGCTTCGCAGCTCCGAGCCTCCTCCTTCCCAGCAGCCCAGGAACGTGCTGACGCGAGGCAAGAACGACAGCTTCTTCGCCTTCTTCGTCTTCGCCTGCAGGGCCACATCGTTGGGGCTGCTCCTCCCTGACGCGTCCGACACCGGATGAACTGATGTGGCGGCACAGCTGTCGTCTTTGCCCGTGCGCTTCGTGTCTCCACCCACGATCTCTGCAACTGCAGCGCTTGATGAAGATCTGGCTTCAGGTTTTGGAGCTTCACCGGCCTTGCGGCGGCGCTTCCCGTTCTCCTCTCTCCGTTTCCTCAGTTCCTGCTCCATGGCCAGCTTGCCTTCAGTCGCCCTGTCTGCCCGGTTGGTGGCGGCGGCCAGTGCCTGCTTCTGTTCTTCCAAGGCCTTGGAGATTTCGTTCAGTCTTGATAATGTGCGCGATTCGGACTCCTTTGCCGCCTCAACCTGTGCGATGGCAGCAGCTGTCTTCTCGCGCATAGACTCTTCTTCCTGACGGGATTTCTGAACCAGAGACGTGTAGTCATCCAAGTCAAGTGTGATCATCTGCGAAGAGCCTTGTTTGACGTTTACGGCAACCTTGCTGTCCTCCATTGTTCTCAGAGTGTTGAGCGCCAGCCTTTCAGACTCTTTTGCCGCCTGTATATCCCTCAGGACTGCTTCAAGCCTGAATTCCACAGTGCTCAGACCAGCCTTCGCTTGCTCCACTTCTTCCTTGGTCTTTCTTAGCTCCTCCTGAGCATTGGTAGCTATGACCTTAGCCTCGTCAACTTCCTGGGATGCATCTTGCAGAACCTTGTCCATTCCATCTCGGCACTCCTGTGCCTCGGCATGGATTGCTTCAAGTTCCTGCTGTGACAGTTTGATCTCCATTTTGAGAGATTGGGTGGTTATGGAAGCCATCGCTTCCACCTGTTGAGTGGCGGCAAGTGCTGCTTTCTCTTTGTTCAATTGTGATTTGAGCAATTCAGCTGTAGCTTTCAGAACACATAACTCATCTGTCACCTTCGCTATGCTTTCCCTGTGCTCCTCGAGCTCATTCTTTAACACAATGATGACTTCTTCTTGCATGGGTTTATGAGTTCCACTTGCTTGTTCTCGTGCTTCCCCGATTAGCTTTGCCCCCAAACAAGCGGCCAGCTCATTCTTGAGATTGAGCAACATGATGGCTGACGTATCATGCTTTGATTGCAATTCTTGAAAAGAACAAAGGTCCAAGCTGATCTGATTCAGCTCTTTGTCTGATTGCCTGAGACCCTTTTCCCATGCAAGGCAATCCTCATCATGTGCCGTCAACGTGTTCTTCTTGCGTTCTTCAGCATCCTGGCATGTGGCGTTAGCCAAATCAAACACTTCCTTTAGTCTGTGGAGCTCTATGGTGAGCTCCCCTACTTCCTTCTCTGCATCTTTGGATATTGTGAAGGCTGCCTGAGCTTTGTTAATGGAAATATCTGTTTCAATCAACAAAGAATCATAATCCTTCTTCAGTTTTCCCAACTCATCTTTCACTAAAATCACTTTGGCAATCAATGCTTTGTGTCGTTCTTGAATATTATTCAGCTTCTCTCCAACCACAGAACTATCATTACAGGCAACTCCCTCCATCGCTTGTAAAATAAATTGAACTAACTCCAAGTCCTCCATGACATCTACCTCTTCAGCTTGTTCCCTCTCAAGGACATGCTTCATCTCGTTGATAAGTTTCTTTGTTCTCTCAAGCTCATTTAGTATTGATAACTTTGAAGCCTCTGCAGCTTCTGCTTGATGTTTACATTCTGAAATTTCGTTCTTCAGCTTATCAAGCTCAATATGGTCACTCTCCTGCTGATAGAAACAAACGAGAGTATGTCACAAGGTTATAAAAGTTACAATACATACGGAAAAAAAATATATATATAAGGAAGGGAAAGCAATTCTCAGTTACCGGTGTTGTTTGTGTCCTGCGAGTTTTCCAGTTGATGCTGCCACCAAACTTTGATGCAGCAACCTTTACTGATTCAATGGGAGACGTAGTATCAACAATGATTTTATCCATTCTTAAGTACTTGCTGGTGTCTGATCTGCTCACAGGTGCAGGCACCTTTTGCCGTGTATCTCCTAGTCCTAGGCTCATTTGGCGTTTATGAAATTTGTGGACGACCAGTGGCTTATCTTCTTTCACCCTTTCCAGGATGGCAGGTGGTGTTTCACAAGTAACTTTACTAGAATCAATACAAGAAGCCTCATCCTGGACCCCTTCAATTAACCTAAGCATGGAGTCTGAAGCTGCACAAACATTTACTTCTGAAGCATCCATTGTGATAGAATCATCTTGGGCTTCCTTTGATTCATAAGCTTTGCTAGAGGAAGTTAGAAAGCCTTCAGGAACTTCATTGGTTGATATCAATTCACCACCGTCTGCTTTTGGTGAAAGGGCAACATAATCATCACAAGGAACTTTTTGTTCAACTGAATCTTCTTGCAAATCGCCTTTCTTGTCAGTCAATATGAGACTTATAGGGCATTCTTGCTCCTTTGATGCCTCCAACATGCAACTAGCTATGTTTGAATCATCTTGGGCTTCCATTGGTTCATTAGATTTGCTAGAGGAAGATGGAATACCATCATGAACTTCAATGGAGAATGGCAATTCACTGTTGTCCACTTTTGGTGAAAGGTTGATCGAAACACCGGTAGGAATCTTCTGCTCAACTGAAATTTCTTGCAAATTGCTTCTGTTCTCAGCCAATACAAGGCCCAGAAGATGTTCTTGCTGCAATGATGCCACAAAATTGACACTTACTGTCTTCTGAAGGTTATTAATGTCATCTTCATCAGTACCTCCAATTAGATTAGGCCCTACTGAACTTTGCAAAGATTTTGTTGAAGAGACAATGTCAGATGAATTAGCCCCTTCGATCTTCTTGTCTGCCATGCTTTCAAGCCGCAGCTCAACAAATTTGTTACTAACTGAAGAAGCATTGAAAATAAGAATCAGGATGGGCAATAAAACAGTCAAAGCCTAGACTTGTGTCACAATTGATTTTACAAAAGAAACAATATATATGCGCACAGCAAGAAGCTTGTATTTCATCAATGTGAACCTAAAACGTTAATTTATTTTTTTAACATAGTACAATATTAATTATTGATCAAATTGGTGCAGATAATGAATCACAGTACTGTATTACCGAATAATTATCCTTCATCTATGAAGGCTCTCAAACAGGAACATTCAGGAACAATCAGAACTGAAAACTAGACAAAAAATTCCATCGTGTGTAATCGTCATTATAAGCCACAAATCATTGGCTTGATTATTTGTCAGGTTAGAACCTTTTCTAGCTAATTATCATGGCTCAACAATGAGTATATGATTATTGGAAACATATGAATACCCCCATGGTATTTTTCTGCCATGAAATTTAAGCAAACCAATGCAAAACACAATAACCAAAACAACATCACAAAAGAAACAAATAATCAGAACAGTCAAAAGAAAGCAAATGCAATAAAAAACAACACATGAAAAAAAGGAAAGTATACGAATGAATAAGAAAATAAATCAAATTATAAATACAAAAACATAATATGGAACTTACTCAAGACACTTGAATGTGTATGCTTTTATCCCAGGAGAATATTAGAGTTAGAACAGGGGATTTTGGCAATGCATGCATGCTGTTTCAGGAGAAGACTGGAGGCAGGGCACAGACTTGAAGCAGTGGACAGCAATTTGGGAGAGGGAATACAAATATAATAATAATAACAGGAGAAGACTTGGACTCATTCCCTAATCAAGTAATCTAATACTTATTTTGATTTATTTCTGTACTTTATTTCTCATATTTAGTTATTTATGTTGGTGCCATTGGCACAAGCTGGATGGCCTAAGGAAATTGTGTGCTACCATGAAGCAGAGACAGCTGGAGGACCAGCCCAGGACATACAAATCTTACAGAGGATGGTCATGGTGTCAATATATGAATGGTGTTTCTTGAACCGATACTCTTCCAGCTGCTGCAATTCTTAGTGCAGTACTAATTTGTATAACTTTACAATGCGAAGTTTTATTACATTAACATAACATAGGAGATTCAGGGGTACATGTACATCTAAACATTCAAGGAAAAGGAAAGCTCGTTGCAGTAGTAATTTGTATAACTTTACAATGCGAAGTTTTATTACATTATCATAACATAGGAGATTCACGGGTACATGTACATCTAAACATTCAAGGGAAGGGAAAGCTCATTTCAGAATATGCATTTGATATTATTTTTTTCTTTTTCTAAAAAAAAACAGAAGTTTAGAACACAGGTTATGGCAAGGTTTCTCTTGCCTGTAACATTGCTAAAGGAGCAGAAGGTATAGGCTGTATCTTTTCCTCCTATATATGTCGTAGATTACAGTTAAATACAACATTTTATCTATGTGTAGATAACAATTAGTAATTCCATATGGTTGCAAATGAGCAGAACAAAATGATCCTCCTATACATTTAGGAGATCAAGAACCCCAAAAAGACAAGTCTCAGTCTACATCAACAATAATGGATGATGAGATGAACAAAA
The DNA here is from genome assembly GCA_018135685.1 of Themeda triandra. Classification (NCBI taxonomy): domain Eukaryota; kingdom Viridiplantae; phylum Streptophyta; class Magnoliopsida; order Poales; family Poaceae; genus Themeda; species Themeda triandra. The sequence goes on along the minus strand of JAENPR010000041.1, from coordinate 1,975,020 downwards.
CATTAAATAATAAGTTCAGACAATCAGCACAATATGCAAGGCATCTTGAAGTTCAGAGGGCGCAACAAAATATCAAGAATTCAAGATATCAGCTATCAACTGGATGGAGAGTAGGGATTAACTTAACCCAGCACACTATTTTATTCTCAAGATATTTTCCAAAACATTATTAAAAAACAGTAGACCGTGATTTGCCATGCCTGTGGCTAAAAACTAAAGATTCTATTGTGTTCTGATAGCTAAGCATTTCTTATTCACTTATACCTGACACTGGACCTACTTGAAAGTACCGATAAATATTTTAGTCTATAAGAATAAAAGTATGAGAATAGAATTCTCTTTCGAGTAGCAAAGACATTCTTGGAGTGTATAATGACATGTTAGGAGACTATAAAAATGCAGGCACTAGTTTCTGGAACCCCTATGGATCAGGCTTCAAGCTTGAAGTTAATTGTTGAAATGGTGTGATGCATACCAATCTTTGCTAATTCAAACGCACATGTCTGTGTTGCAGTACTAATAATAGTTCTTGAAAAAGAAGATAATTTTATTCCTCCCTAGCTTTACAGCTGGCATACCCAGAGTATTAGAGATAAGAGATTTCACCAAGGCTCAGAGAGGTACCATACATACATCCCTTATTGTGGGTACCACACTAACATTTCATGATGTAAGTTGGTTTGAGAAAGGGTGCTGTAATGGATACAAAGCAAACAGTACATCAGATAAGCCTGAACTAATGTAACTTGATGATTTGAGAATAACTTCTACATGGCAAGCTGAGACCACTGATGTTAACTCAAAATAAAAGGTGAAGTGCTAAGACATATGAGCAAAATGTACCAGTCTCATTGCAAACTAAGATGATCAAAATAGACAAGACATAATAGTATAATACCCATAATCTGAGGCACAGATAAATGGTTGTTTCAAATGGGTGACCTCAATCCGTAATCTCTATTTGCCCACATCTATTCCACAAACTAATAACCCGATCATGTTAATGAGCAGCAGCTCTAAATCAGGTTGTACAAACCTTCATCCAATCACCTCTGTACTGCTCAAATGAACAACCTAAAACAAACCAGAGAGGGAGAAATGTTAAGTGCCTTCACCCCCAAAAGGCCTACAAAATACTTTAAGCCATTTTAACTTTAAGCCAGCAACAATTTATGTGGATCATGAACAGGGTCCCAAATTAAGTTCAATGGAAATCCAGGGATAGACACTTGTCATTACCTAACATTTTAAATTTGAACCATACCTGCGAGCTCTGCACTTGTGACATGAACTTGGAGATACTGGATTCCTGCAGCATCTCACTCTGCAAAAAGCCAAGCAAGACCACCAGATGAGGAAGAAAATTAACCAACACTCAGAAACAACCTGCCACGTAATGCCAAAGCGCTACCTCTGCATCTTGGCCTTGGAGACAAAGGACTCGGAGATGCTCTTGAGGCTTTCATTGAGGACCTCCGTAATTGTGGAGGCAATCGCCTCCGCCTGCCAAAACGGGGCGGGAGTATGGTAAGAGGAGACCCTGGAGGCTTGGCTCACCAGGGCGAAATTATATAATACCATTCACTTGTTTCATAAACAACACGCAGAGAGGCTTGGCTGGTCGCTTTAGCTCTGCTTCCTGGGTAGTGGCTGGGCGCCATGGCTGCTGCTTGCTTGGAGAATGGCTTCCTCATGGATCTGCAGGATGGCACCTGCAACCCCATATTCACTTATAAATAAGGACATGCATCAAACTTAATTTCACCTGACAACCAGACAGAAATGACAGTACAGAACTGCAGGTGTCTGCTAGAAAATCTCAACTGCCTCTTCCTTGGAATTTGTAATAGATATTAGATGCAGAACTCCTTGTTGCGCATGATGGAAATATAGTTCGATTTAGTGCAATGAACCACTCCAACATATTATGGTGTCGAAGAGTGATAGAATGTTTTCATGTGCACAAACAAAAATAAATGCCCTAGTGACTGCCTGTAAGAAAGCTCAACTAGATAGGAGCATTACTTTGAAGTTCAAATTCATCATTGATGATTGGTGCAATGTCTTTACTATGTAATTTGTTGCTTTAAACCAAGACTTTGGTTGTAAACTCTTAGCCGTTCGGCAAACTCCGTGCACCGGCTTGCCGGAATCAATGGAATGAATTCAGGTGGGGCACTCACCCCTCCGGTGAAGTCTTCAAAAAAAAAAAAAAACTTTGAAGTTCAAATTACTTTGAAGGCGTTTCCCGAAATTGTAATGTGTGAAAAAAAAAAAAACCCTTCTGAAACTCTAGAACATTGTTGCATCAGGGCTATGTCCTCCCAATGAAGCTAACCCCCACATTTTTTCTCAATCCTTTTGCTTCCATGTCTAATCTCAGCTGCTCACAATCACTCCATTTGCCAGCTGAAGCATATATGTTTGAGAGCATAACATAAGATCTTGAGTTTCCATACTCAGATTTGATGAGTAATTTTCCTACCGACTCGCCAATTTTATAGTTACCATGGAATCTGCATGCTCCAAGCAATGATTCAAGCAAGTTATCTGATGGCCTGAATGGCATTGACCTAACAATATCATATGCTTCATCCAAGTGACCAGTTCGGCCCAATAGATCCACCATACATGCATAATGCTCCATTCGTGGTGTAATGCCATGGTCTGCCTGTAGCGATTTGAACAATGTTCTTCCTTGCTCTACGAGACCATTATGACTGCAGGCCGATAATATACTAACAAAAGTTATATCATCTGGATCCACTCCTGATTCTATCATCATTGAGAAAAGATCAAGGGCAGCCTCACCATTCCCATGCATACTGTATGCATTGATCATTGCACCCCAAGTGACTGAATCTTTATCCACTAAGCTATCAAAAAGCTCCCTTGCAAATGATATGCTTCCGCACCTCGAATATGTGTCAATAAGAGCATTGAGAACCAAAATATTCGCACTAAAGCCCTTCTGAAGTATGACAGCCATAATACATGCAGCAAAATCTGCATTTCCAAGCTGTGAACATGCTGATATGAGTGCCAGCATAGTTACTGCATCAGGTCTGACATTAAGGAAGAGCATATGCTTAAAGCAATCAACTACCATATCAGCCTGCTTGCATTGAACACATGCAGATAAGAAGGCATTCCATACTATAAGGTTTCTTGCACTGACCAAACTGAAAATTGTTCTGCAATATTCTATGTTGTTGAACCTACTATACATGCCCATGGCTGAAGTGAAGAGGGGTGTATCCAGCCTGGTGAAATTTCGTACTGCATAGCTGTGTATACACTTCCCCTGCAACTGGCTCTGACAAACAGGTAATAAATTCAGTAAGGTTACAAGATTTGGTTTCTCATCATTCTTGACCATTTGGTTAAATAAAGGCAATATCTTCTCAGATACGTTGTTTTTGCGATATCCACTCATCAGAGCATTGAAAGTGATTGTATTCCTAGAACAGCAACTGTCAAAAAGTTGCTGACCAGCTTCAACAATACCACAGTTGGCGTACATGGTAATGAGGGCATTAGTAAGAGAAACATCTGAAATACATCCACTTTTAATTGCCAAAGAATGAACTGATTCTCCAACTATGGCATCCTCAGACACTGAAAGGCTGCTGATAAGACCAATCAGAGTAACTAGATCAAACCGCACTTCTTCATGCAACATCTGGCAGAATAATGTTAGAGAAGTCTCTGAATCTCCAATTTCAGCATAACCAGATATCATAGTGTTCCAAGATATCAACATCCGCACTTCCATTTTCTGGAATAATGTATGGGAAGTTGATATATCTCCACAGTCAGCGTACATAGCTAGGAGTGCATTCATAATGCTCTGGTATGATTCAAACCTATTTCTCACAGCATATGCATGTATCGACTTTGCCATGTGCAAATCTTTTGTGTATCTACATCCTGATATTACATTAATGACAGTTGTTGCATCTGGAGCAACACCTGCAATTTGCATCTTGCAGAATGCATCAAGAGCCAATTTCCACTCATTATTCACAAGGTATCCAGAAATCATAGAGTTCCACAAGATATTGTTTTTCTCAGTAAAACAACAGAAAAGGAGCAACGATGAGTCCAATTTCCCAAGCTTCGAATACATGGACACAAGAGCACTGACAACAGAAACCTGCTCTGCAAGGCCAAGCTTGATAATCATGCCATGCACAGACTCCCCATGCTTTATACCAAAGAAATCACTGCAAGAAGGAAGGGCAGACACCACTGTGACCAGATTAGGCACTACGCCTGCACAATGCATCAATCTGAAGACCTCAAAAGCTTCCCTCCAATTGCTGTGCTGCATGTATGCTGATATCATGGAATTGAAAGATACCAAATCTTTCAGAGGATGCAGATCGAACACCATTCGAGATGAGGAAAGATCATCAAACGCAGAATACATTGAGATTAATGCAGATGTAAGGGATTCATCATCAATGGCTCCACCTTTCAGTGCAAATGCATGCAGTGAATCACCAACACCCCTGTCTCCGGCACTTCCACACATGCCAACTATGCCAACCAGAGTGCTTGCATTCGGCCTCATGCCATGCTGCTGCATCTCCTGCAACATCTCAACAGCTTCCCGGAAGCATCCATTGAGTGAGTACCCTGAGACCATCGCATTCCAAGAAATCAAGTCCCTCAGCACCATGCAGTCAAAGACTCTCCTTGACACATCAATCTGGCCAGCCTTCGCATACATAACAAGGAGCGCGGTCTGCACGCCAACATTGGCCCCATGCCCTGTACGCAGAACCCTGCAGTGCACCTCCCTCCCCAGCCGAAGGCAAGAGGCAGCCGTGCACGCCCTGATGACCGGAGGGAAGGTGAAGTTGTCCGAGCCAAAGCCACATAGCTCCCGGTAAAGATCAAGAAGCTCCCGGTGGAAGCCATGGTCCGAGAAGCAACGGACCGCGAGATTCAGTGAGTACACGGCGGGGCGGCCGCGGTAGGCTTCGGCGAACAGCAACGCCGCGGACGCGGGCTTCCCAAAAGAAACATATCTTTCGACGAGGCCCGTGACGACGAACCTATCGTGGATCGCGCCCGCGACGGCGAGACGCGCGTGGAGCTCTCTGAGGCATTTCAGCGAACATGTGGCGTTCAGGAGCCCGGTGAGGAGCTTGAGGTGCGCAGATTCACTCGTTGGAGACGAGGAGGCGAAGGATTTGGCGGATTGATGCCAGATCCTTGAGATCTTGAAGTGTCTACAGAGATTGCTGCCGTGGATGGCCATGCCATGGAGACGGAGAGAAGCGTGGTCTGTTTCCGTTTGTTTCTTGGTTGCCGCCCTCTTTTGAAGGGTCGGTGAAGGGGCATAGGCAGAGTACATACAGAGGAGAGTACTAGTACTAGTACTAGTTGTCAAAAAAAGAGTACTAGTACTAGTAAAAGTAGTAGTGGAGACTCGAGAGAGCACACGAGGTGAGGTGACAAGGGATGAATTGGTCATTCTTAAATGGTCATAAGAACTTCAGAAATTTAATCGTGAATTTTGTGTTGTAAAATTTATTATAAATCGGTACATAAGTAATTCCTCCAACCAAAATATTTGTCACGATTGTTTTTCTACAAATCTTAGATGCGTATTTTTTTCTACCACTAATTTCTTCTAGTAAAATAAAAAAAAACTCGAAGAAATAGCTTGGAGAAATAGTACATGTCTCCTAACATTTTGCATTAAAGTGGAAGACTCCTCAACATTGCAGTTTGGATTGAACCCATGTCGCGAGAGTGCCATCCGGAGTGCTTGACTAGGTTGGAGGCTAGGAGTGACCCATATAACTTTTATGTATAATATTTTACAAAATATAACTTATTACCATAAATTAGTCAATATATTTTTAAATAATATTTCATAGACAACTTAGCATAATGAATTTTCTACACAACTTTTGTTCATAACCAGTAGTGGGTAAATTTACTCATAACAATTTCTCAACATAACTTTTAAAACACAACTTTACATAAAAAACATAAATAAATAACCTATACATGTAAATGGAAATGGAGAAATCTTCTTCAGTTTTAAAAAAAAAAAACTATACACATAAGTTATTGTTGTAAACTGTACATACAATTTATCTAACACAATCTCTATGTAATTTGTGGTGACCAAATTTCTCAACATATAAGACAAAAAAAGGAAAAGGGCAAGAAAATAAAAGGAGAAAAAAAAATGAAGTGAGGAAAAATGCAACATGAGAAAAAAGAAATAAAAAAAGGATAGTTTCGTCTCTACTGGCGGAGTTACTCGTGGTCGTGGAGCCAAAGAAAAAAAAAAGTATTCCACTAGTGAAATGAAGTTGTGCCAACCGGCCTGAATGGTGTGGTCAATTAGCAGGTTGACTGGACTATTGATGTGACAAAAATGACTCAAGACAAACGCAGGCCGGCAATGTTGATTGGATTATCCAAAATCACATTTGACATGGTCCAAAGCCACAATTGAGCAGAGTATATCCATTGGACTGCTAATACTGGTTTAGAACCATGACATCCATTCGGAGCAGAAGAGTGGTACCACTAGCTTACAAACCTTCGTAGCCACCCTTGTGAAATTTCCAAACGGATCAGCTTCTGCAAGAAGCTTGACACTTGTTCCAGTACCTTGACTGTTGACTCTCTGGATTTGTAACTGCTTCAAGACACTGCTTGAACACACGATTATTGCTTCTGCATCTTCACACCAAATCACCACTGACCACTCAGGCACTCACAGATGTGCCGAATCCTTCTTCCATGCAAGAATTGAACAACTACTAACGAGGAGCAAAGAGGGTGACAAGGAGCCCCGGCGGCCATGGCTTCCTGTTCCTGCCTTCTCCTTCTTGCCGCCTTGGCCATCCTCTTCGTCGCGGGCACCGGGTTGGACAAGAAGATCATGGTGCCAGATTATCCGTCCTGCTCGACGACGGACAACTACACCGACGGCAGCCAGTACAAGAAGAACCTGGACCAGCTGCTGGCCGCGCTCCCCGCGGCGGCCGGCGACAACGGCTGGTTCTACAAGAGCAGCGCCGGGGCGGGGGCTGACAAGGTGTTCGGCCTCATCATGTGCTTCGCGGACAGCAACGCGACGCAGTGCCTGGATTGTCTCTCCAGGGCGCCAGCCGGCATCACGACGGTGTGCCCGGGCAGCCGGAACGTGAGCGCCGCGTACTACGCGTGCGTGCTCCGGTACTCGGCTGCGCCGATACCTGCCACTGCGGAGCTCGACCTCGTGCGCCGGAACATGCTTCACATGAATTCCACCTCTGCCAAGGTTCGGGCCGCTTGGGTGCCACTGATGGGCAGACTCAACGGGGACATCGCCACCTCGGCGCTGCGGATCTTCAACAGCAGCACGCCGTACTCGAGGTCAGAGATGATGTACGGCCTGGCGCAGTGCACCAGGGACCTCAACGGCAGTGAGTGCGCGACCTGCATCTATAACTACACCGACTTGCTGGGGAAGAAGTTCCCTAACAACACCTTCGGTGCCCTCCTGGGCTACAGCTGCTACCTGCGCTACCAGGTGGGGGCGTTTGACGTCACTCTGCCGCCGGTGCCGGTGCCGGCACCACCGCCGGCTTCTGGTACACGTCCGGCGCAACCGCCGTCTCCACAGCCAGATCCAGCTCCAGGTACGCGTGCGTGTCTCGTTGCACCTTGCTTTAACGATTGACGCAGTTAAACACTAAAGTATTAAAAAGAAGCAAGAAGAAACTTGACGTCGTGCAGCATTCCAGTTCCAGGATCTTCGTCCAGGACTCGGGTTGCCATTGGCGTGTCCATTGGTTTGGTCTCGTTCTTGATCATTCTAGGCTTCACGGCGACGTGCCTCTTCCTCCGGCGACGGCAAAGAAAGGGCGAACTCAACGGGGAAGCGAGCAAGGAAGAGCCCAAAGATGAGTTTGAGATGGAAGACGAGTTCGAGAAAGGGACTGGGCCAAAGCGGTTTCGCTACGGCGAAATCGCCAATGCCACAAACAACTTCTCGGACAAACACAAGCTTGGAGAAGGTGGGTTTGGTTCAGTGTACAGAGGATTCCTGGAGGACATGAACCTTCATGTGGCCGTCAAGAGGGTGTCCAAGGGCTCCAAGGGCTCGAAGCAGGAGGAAGGAGTATGCTTCGGAGGTGAGGATCATCAGCCGGTTAAGGCACCGCAACCTGGTGCAGCTCATCGGCTGGTGCCACGGCGGCGGCGAGCTTCTCCTCGTCTACGAGCTGATGCCCAACGGCAGCCTCGACACACATCTGTACGGCGCCAAGGACGTCGTGCTCCCGTGGACACCCAGGCGCGACATCGTGCTCGGGATAGCGTCGGCCCTGCTCTACCTGCACGAGGAGTGGGAGCAGTGCGTGGTGCACAGGGACATCAAGCCTAGCAACGTGATGCTGGACGCGTCCTTTAACGCCAAGCTTGGCGACTTTGGCCTCGCAAGGTTCGTCGACCATGGCGGGTCGTACACCACGGTGCTCGCCGGCACGTTGGGTTACATGGATCCAGAGTACATGGTCACGGGCAGGGCCACAGCCTCGTCGGACGTGTACAGCTTCGGCGTCCTCCTGCTTGAGATCGTGTGCGGCCGGAGCCCCGCGGTCGTGCTTGATGACGCCGTGATCCACCTGGCGTGGCACGTGTCGGAGCTCCACAGCCAGGGAAGGGTCCTCGACGCCGCCGACCCAAGGCTGAACGGAGAGTTCGACGCCCGGGAAATGGAGAGCGTGCTGGTGGCCGGGCTCTGGTGCACACAGGACGACCGTAACCTGAGGCCATCCATCAGGCAGGTCGTCACCGTGCTTCGGTTCGAGGCGCCGCTGCCGAGCCTTCCTCAGAGGGCACCGGTGAAAATCTACAAGCCTCCAGTTGGCCTGCTAAACTCTGATCCATCTTCTCTTGGGACAAACATTGTCTCGGAAAGGTCAACAGCTTCGGGCACCTAGCCATGAATGAAATTTGATTCTTGTATTTCTTCTATTGTGCGCTAAATTTGATTGTAGCTCAATTATGTTCTAGTCATTTGTTGGCCTACAAGCCATTAATGTGTTCAATTTTAGTTGGAAAATGTCCATTCCCCTCCCTCAACTATTGCATAAGTTTGTCACATGTTCCTAAAAAAAAAAAGAGTTTGGTTTACCTCCATTAAGCACAAAGTAGAAAACTGGTTCTTTTTAGACTCTTCCAACTATTAAACTGTCTGATTTACCTTAATGATGTTATTTTATAGTACTGGCTTTTGGCTTTGGCTAAGTGGTGCCACGTCAGTCGTCCCACGTGGTGCCAAGTCTCCACATGGGAGGTGAATCGAACTTCTATGATAGTTCATTCATTCATTTATGGAGGTCAATTAACTTTATAGAAAATTATAGGCATATTTTTTAAAAAAAAAAATCCAAATATTTTTCCTAGAATAAATGTGCACTAAAAATACTAAAAATTGATTTATTATAATTTTTTAACTAAAAAATTATTAAGCCAGATTCATGCTTTTTCCCTACAAATCATGCTCTACCTTTATGTTCATTGCTTATGAATAGTTAAATCTTTTATGGTCTCCTAGGACAAATAGGAAATGGAGGATACCGACCAAGATAAATTCTTGTAGACCACAACATAGATCATCGTGCATCCCATGCAAACTAAGAAAACATTATCTCAGCAAATGTCTTATTTAAACATCAAGACATGCACGAGAAAGTCAAATAAAACATACAAAATCAAACTCTGATTGCATATTAGCAATATTGTCTATGATTTTTCTTATATTAAATCACTTTTTTATTTTTTAGTACATATCTATCCTAAAAATTATTTGGATAACCTTTTCAAAATTTATTTCATAAAAAATATTTAAAGCATGATTTTTGTAAACTAACACATTTTCTAATAATAGAATATGATGTTTTTCAATAGTTGGAGTAGTTTAAAACCCAGTTTTGTAATTAAGGGTAAAAAAACAAACTTGTGCATTAGTTTTTTTTTAGTTGAGTGAGCTGAAAAAACTTTTTCCATCTCTTTTTTAAGGAAAACTTGCGGTATGTTTCCTTATTGGGATGAGAAGCAATCTAGGCCTAGATTTGAAGTGGGTCCAAACTATTGACATCTTCCTTTTTTGCCCTTTGGGCCTAGCCTATTTTCCACCCATCCATTTGCTATAATTTTTTCAATATAACAATACATCGATTATGTTAGGTAGGAGGCCAGGTGAAGAAGCCCCCACCCCCATTTTTTTAATCACAAGCCCCCACACATTACAACTCATAGAATTCGCCTATAATCCATGTCACCCAAAATTCGTACACAAAATTACATCCATTATAGGCCACATATGAACTACTATAAGCCCCCAGTTGTAGAAATGGATAATTTTCTAGGATGATTTTAAAACCACCTCAAATATCAATTTTTAGGGTTTTTTTTATGAAGTCAACTGTCACTAAAAATGATTTCTTAGATTGTCTTAATAAAAATCATAAAAATAAAAATCTTGTGTGCCCAATGGGCTATCACGCAGTTGCATCCAATTGCAAGGTTTGCTTTTGAATCATTTACGCATAAATGAAACCACAAAGACTCGAACCAATCGCCTCCACTACATCACATAATAACTTGTGATCATGTATGAGATGTTATTATTTTGTATAATTTTTAAAGCTTGTATTGAACATTTCAGTCCTAAACTATCTTAATGCAAAAAGTCAATTACAGAAGATATAGAGCGTGTCTCTATCCAGAATAGTCTGAAAATTTTGAAATTTTAAATATGAGAACTTAAAAGTTGTCAAATACATAATTTAACATATCTTGTAGAGCTCTACTATTTGAAATAATTTATTTTTGTCTCTATCTGATTTGATTTGAAAATTTCTGAATTTAATTGTTTGCCAGTAATTTTAAGGATACACTTGACTTAGTCAGCCAATCCTAAAATTTACCTATTCTCAAAAGCAGTTGACATAAACAACCATCCCTAAAATATATGGTTCCTTATGTCAAGAATCAATTTCTAAAAGCAATAGGTAAGCTACAATACAATCCATCACTAACACCTTTTCTACCGAGCAAACTCAGGCTTTTATTAAAAGCAAGTAACATCACGACATCTGTATAGTCGATTGACCAAGTCTACCGCCTCTAAATAAAAAGAAATAAAAATCGATTTGTGTACTAGTTCCTCCTTTCAATCATGTGGTGACGTTTTTTTTCATTATGTAGAAGTCTGAGTTTGTTATAACCTAAGCTGGCTACGGCGAGACTAGCGACCGAAACTTTGTGACAAACCAGCTGAGCACAACAAGGCCTAAAATCCTCATTGTCAGACCCGACCAAATTCAGATTCATGGCCACCGGATCGAATTCGTCTCCAAACAGTGCCTCCTGCTTGTAGGCTGGCAAAGGTCGCTCGAAACTGTTACGGTAGCTTCACTTTCAGTTGTTGTCAAAAAAGAAAAAAACACCCTTTACTTTCAGTTTTCTAAAGACAAAAAGGAAAAAAAGACCATCATTCAACGGCAAATAGCAAGCACGACTTGTGCCTGGAACATGTTACATGTCCACGACCACGACATCGACGCAGTGGGGCATAAAAAATAGTTTGCGAATTGGAAAATCAGTAATGACTCTCACCATTTGGCAAACATGTATATGTACATTTCACTATTATTGAAAATTTTAATACTAGCTACCCCAAAAGCTGCAGCAAAAAACATTAAACTCGTAGGATCAACCAATACATATATATCCACCAAGTAGAGAGAGACCTAGCGTAATATCCTTCTGACGAGAGTGAGGTATTAAGCAGAACTACTGATGAAGACTGCAAAATAACCAGACACACGTAACAAGAACTTAATCTGCTAAAATGCCGATGCTAACTGCTCCACTCGTTACATCACAAAATGGCTAACAGCTACCCCTCAACACCTTCCTTTGGATTCAAAGTGTCTTGGCTAACAACAGACAACAGCTGAAATTTTGAGAGACATGTCCCATCATCTTAGCGCCTTCTTTTAGGATAGTCATCTCAATTCTTGCAACAGGCTAAGCTAATTGATCCTGCAAATTTACTGGATCATTCATCACGGTAGTGGGAAGTCCTGCTTAATCTCCTTTTCTTGCATGTTTTCACTAATTCTGCTTCAACTTCAGCCTCATCGTCAGCAAAATTTTGATCAGAGACCTCTGCAGAGGGAGGAAAGATACAAAATTGGCATCAGAAACAAGTTTACTGCACGGTGCTACTGCTGATCAGTGCTAATTGAATTCAGAACAAAAACAAACAAGTTATTGGAGTAATTGAGCTGTTCTGTTATTCATGTCTCTTCTATAGATATGTTACTGCTAATAAAATGTATGAGTGAAGTTTATGGCACCAATTGTGCCATCTCAGCACGTGTCATGGTAAACAATCATGGATGATCTGCATTGAATTAAGAACTAGCTGCATAGCTATATTAGGACACTCTATAGCTGGAATGTGATGCTTAGTACAAAACAATGTTTAGATACTAAGTAAAGATGTTCAGACAACTACAGCAGAGTTTGAGCATTTGACCAAAATGTTACCAATGCAATAAAAATGAAGTTAGTCACCTGTACTTTCACGAAGAAGCTGGGGTTCTCCCTTAGAAGCTTCCCATTCCCTTCCATGAGACACAGAAAGGCTCTTCCGGTTTGCCTGAGTACCCGATTCATGATCGCCCACCGAAACATCAAGACCATCACTTTGTGCGTTATTATCGCAATCGCGTGGCCTGAAATGCTGGATCCAAGGATTTGCAGGAACGCAGCATTTAGCCCCGCTTCGCACAGGAGCATTATTATTAGTCTTCTCATACTTGATGTACTCCCACACACCCCTGCGGAGAACCTTGAAGCCAGTGCCATTTGCATTGTGCGGATTCTTTTCAATATTGTGTAATTGTTTGACGAAAGAGGCCTCCATGGAGCTTATGTACAGCATATGCCTCTCGTCTGTCCACCCGGCAGACATGGTGTCCATAACTCGATTCCCCTGTCAATCGAAGAATGAATAAAACTCTTGTTTACTGTGTATATGAATTGGTTAACAAAATGAAAGTAAGAAAAATATTTTGTTAAGAGAAAGGTGATCATGAAAAATAATATGTATAGGTATACCCAACAGCTTGGCGGACAGTGGGGAAATTAGACGAACTAAAGAACTGACAGATATGCTGAAAAAAAAAGAAAAAACTCTATTGTCTCGTACCTTGGCAATGCCACCGGCAGTTGGCTCAGCTTTAATGGGTCGATTCAAGGACACATCCCCCATTGGGTTCTTTGTATCAGAAAAGAACAAGGAAAAGGATGCAGATTCCAAGGATTTGCTTGTATTTCACACGAACTTTATCTGATCAACAATTATGTCTTCCCTGCTTCTTCGATGAACACAAAAAAAATTCCCCTTTTGATATTTTAACAAGGCTGGAGGAAGGTAAAAAAACGAACAAGTAAGCAAACTGGTGCAAGAAAGAACTGCAATTTAGACGCCGGATGGTTACGGATTGGGGGAGACAAACCTGCAGAAGATCACAACTCAAGAACCAAGAAAATCCCCAAGGATCAAAGAACTGCAGCTGAAAATTCTGCGGAATTCAGGTGAGCTCGACCGCACTACCCCCTAAAAATCAAACCGCCCTGAAGGAAGCTCCTCGATTTGGGTCAGGCTTCTGGAGAAACGTGGAAGAACACAAGGGAGCCGCAACACGCAGAGGAGAGAATGGCCATCGAAATGAAACGCAAGGACGACGATATAGACGGGGATTAAAGAGGGGCCGGGGCCTTGGACGGGAGCTTTACGCCTACGTGCCGGCGGGGGCAGGGAAAATATCGGGCCTCAGATATTTGTTGGCCTCTCGGTTCGTTTGCCGTCTCTCTCCTTTGCCGCCAGAAAAGGGAAAAGGGCAGCGATAAAGATCTGCTGCACCTGGGACCCGCCGCCGCCTTGTCCTGCAACCGGATGAACGAAGCCATGGCGCATGGGATGGATCATCACAGCCTGGAGATGTTTATCTTTCAGCCCCCCGTCCTGTCCTGCTGTCGTATGTATGGGTCTCTGAATAATCTTATTAATCTGCCATTTACTTTATTCTGTTATACGTACATATCCTAAGCAGTCACCAAATGATTCTTTAGCAATACAAATCTAACAAGAAAAGGTATAGTATTGTTCTGATGCTTTCTTGGTCCAGTTACACCACTCCATTCAGGTAGATGTAACATCAGGGGCACACACATCCAGATGCCAGTTGCCAGATAATAATAAACACTCCTATATACTACTAGTCCAGTAGTACGAACAGATAAGAGAAATGTGAACAGTGATAATATCTGGGTTCAAAAGGACAATTATTGAAACGCCAAGAATCTGAGCGGAAAATATCTTGATGGCCAAAGTGCATTCAGCACCTCCATGTGCTTAATAACTGAAACTTGGCAAATATAGTATACTAGGTAAATACCCGCGCTGCAACGGGAAAAAAAATTAATATCATAATAATTTAAATTTGAACATGTAAAAAAGCAATACTTTATGTATGATTCCGTGGCATTTCAAGCTGTAACTAATCATCACTGTTAGCTATAACTAATTTCCACTAAATGTTAAAGAACCGACTGAAATGGGCATATAGTTTCTGAAATTTAGGTGCCAGCAAACTTACAATGCCACCATGTAATATGTTAACTCGCAAACAAACTACTCCAAATTCTAACACAGACACCTAGAAGCAACCAAAGAAATATACAATTTTACTAAACAAGCAGAGACATTTTCCACCAAATTCCACCACATGCACACCAAATCAATAAAATGAGACGGCAAACTGATCGTGTTCTTACCAGAATTATCCCCTTCATCCTCCTCGGACGGGGTCGCGCGCGGCGAGCTCCCATTGCACCTCCTTGGACACCACGTCATTGATGCAGATGGCAGCAGCCGCGGCTGCTACCAGCTTCACCGAGCGGCCACCATGCCCCTCCCCGCCGCCCTCTCCGCGAGCGCGTCAAAGCGCCACCACTGGGCCGACCTGCCTTCCCGCGCCGTGCGTTACCGCCGCACGAGTCCCTGATGGGCCCATTGTATCCTCTAGTCAGCTTAGTGTATATTGGTCATGGATAATTCAGTAAACAAAATATACTGATTATAATGATTGATCGTAGTTGTTGATAATTTAAGACATGGATTTTAACCAGTGGCAATAAACCTTTGGTTGATTTTGTTTCTCAAATATTATTTTATGGATGTCAATTGAGATTTGGAGCATGAGTATCTGAAAGTAAATGATAAAAATACTTTCGATATGTGAAATGGATATAGTTGGAGAAACTGCTTTGCAGGTTGCATTGATCCGTGTATTTGTATATGGTATATGGATACGTGGATGCATGTGCCTACGGGTTGCTAATTAATGGATGTATGTACGAATTTATATTTAATTAAGGAAATGAGAAGCAATTATATGTAGACTTTAAATGGGCACAAAAAATTAGGGAAAACATTTTAGTATGTATGGTTTTATTGTTAAAGATTTATTGTGCAAGGATTACGGAAATCGGAATTATGACGAATTTTTTTAAAGTCTATTGACTAATCGCTGATAGAAAGGAGCATGAAAATTATTTCTTCAATTTTTTGTCTAATGAAAATGAGTGGCACTTATGTAGGTATGATATAGTGTGGCTTTAGTTTATTTAGAGATTTTCTAGGAATTTTTATGTAATTAATTAACTTACCTTTTAATATTCTGTGTACGTTTCCCGGGTGGTTCTAGCATTGTTCCCTATGTTGACACGCGGGTCAAGTCCACTGCCAAGTCTGACCGACACTGTTCCCATGCACCCATACACCGATCGGTGGACTGGCTGCACTTCTGTCTCTATTCTTTGAGAACCGGACTCACAGAATGCTAAGAAAGGCACTGACATG
Organism: Themeda triandra; assembly: GCA_018135685.1. Taxonomy (NCBI): domain Eukaryota; kingdom Viridiplantae; phylum Streptophyta; class Magnoliopsida; order Poales; family Poaceae; genus Themeda; species Themeda triandra. Next base: position 1,959,053 of record JAENPR010000041.1, on the reverse strand, counting down.
TGGGTCCAATGGTGAAGTGCCACCTTTTATTGGTCACGGGACATGGCCAGGGGTAGCTTATCCCCTTCGTTGTCTCACGGTCGGCTCTCCCCTGCTCATCCGTGCACGAGAGAGAAACAAAGAGGAAGAGAAAGCAAGGAGGGAGGAGAGAGAGGAAGATGAGAGAGAGGGAGGCGGAGCTGAGATGGAGGAGCAGTGGGCAGTGCGACATCGGCCGGCGCGTGTCGCCGGGTAGCGAGGGAGAGGGAGGCCAGAGCCGCGTCGCGCTCGCCTCGCCCACCGCTCCGCCCGCTCACGCCCGCCCCGCGCCTTGTCTTTTCTCCCTTTCTCTCTTTTCTCTCCCTCTCCCCCGTGGCGGCGGAGGCACATGGTGCGGCGGCGCGATGCGGGCGAGCGCGGCCGCGGCGCTCTGTCTCCTTCTCTCTCTCCCTCTCCTTTTTCCTCTCCTCATGGCGGCGCGGGCGCGAGTGCGGGTGCGCGGTCGCGCGGCGGCGGCGCGCGGCCGCTAACGACGACGCTTGCGCGGCCGGCGGCCAAGGCCCGGAGCTCCGGCCACACCTTCCGCTCCGGCTTGCATCCCGCTCCGGGTCAGTGCCCCGGCGCCAAGCAGCAACGTCGTGGAGGTGGCGGCGCGTCCGGCGGCGTCGATGGAGCGGGGCGACATCGGATGGGTGGATTTTTTTTTTCTGTTCGATGGAGGCGCGGCGTGGGCGTGGGCGATTCTAATTTCACGGCTGGAATTTTTTTCGGAGAGGAATGCCACGGGCGGGAGGTTTGTTTACGCGAGAGGTGGAGTGCCGCCGGGTAACTTCGCGTCGGGGGTGGGATGAGTCTGCCGGGTGAACGATTGCTTTTACTGCTTTTTAGCTGTAGAGAAGAGATATGCCCAGCAAGCTAAGCGGCACACGCCTTCGGGATTGTTTAGTGACTGCTACGGCAACTCCTCTCCTGATAAAGTTCAGGGAGCAGGGGCCACCAAGGGCCTGCTGACTAAGCTTACCTCAAGCACAATGGACAATTCCTCAAGCACAATGGACAATTCTCCCCATGTGGGATGGATGGATTAACCGATTGATAGGAACCACCATCTGAAAGTACCACAACACAATATCTATCTGAGATCTCTTTATCCCTTTCGCTTTTGCTTTTCCAAAGGTCTAACAATTGCTATGCAGGTCCTCTAACACATATATCGCTTTTTCCGAATATGATATCAACTACGGTCTGTTGACACAAAATGTGGCGCACTGTGTCTCACACACAGCAAGTTGGAAAGCCTAGCTTCAATCGGGTGCCCGGGCGTCTGAATCCGGAAGCGTGCCAGTCGATTTGACCTGAAAATCGACAAGGGATAAAACGGTAAGATCATAACTGGAACGTGCTGGGTGAGACCAGACAGTTCCATCTTTACGGCCCTGAAGCCACTTACGACGACACATAGATATAGAAGCTATCTCGCCAGCAGTTGCAGTTCATTCGGCTAAAGTAACATAACTGGTATAAACGAACGAACTTGCCGAATACGGTAAATGAAGACATGTTTGAACAATGATTAAGTTATTAAAGCATATCAAACTACGTCTCGGTTTAAAGCATCATCAAGCACTAATAATTAAGGATAAGTAACTTATAAATATAAATCTACTAAATAACACATGCATAGGCTACTCCAACTAGTCTGCCGCACGTCTAGCCTTCATAAACCCGTCAAGCATAAACCCAAGCAAGCTAATCCACCGCATGATACCACTCGCTATGAATTTACACCACTTCTTACTATTAGATCAATCCACCGCATGATACAATCTAACAATAAAGAGCTAAAAGCACGTAATTACCTAACAGATCTATAAATACTCGCTACATGTGTGAGCATAACCGCATCGGCAAGATTGCCGAATCGGGGTCCATGAAGAAGGAACAAACAAGCAACATGTAAAAGGAGCCTATCAGATTAAACCGATCTCTAGTCCACCGGATGACTAGCTCTAGAGTAACCCAAAGACCTGCATCTGCCGCACGGTACCCGGTCCTGTCAAGGCTTATCTACATATAACCTGAATGAACCCGCAACACGTGACAATCTAGATAGATCTAATTCGGCTATATGAGCTTGATCTACTCGATATTGAATAAGCATGAAAGGAACGATCAACAAGCCGAAAGAGTATCAATCTAGATTGGGCAAAAGAGTGTTGCAAATAATTAAACATTAAATAAAGCAAGCAACACGTGATAACTTAATGAATCTATTAGATCTTGCCAAATCTAAGAGAGCCGATAACTATCTTTACTCATGTCTTAATCCGCCGCACGATACAAGGCACAAGCAAAAACTTCCCATCATTAAGCTTAAATCCGCCGCACGATACTAAGCAAAACGGATGAGACTACTTGCATCATAATCTAAATCCGCCGCACGATACTAGACATGATAGCAAGGTTGCCGGGACTTACGGAGGTCGACGGATCGATTGGCCCTCTCGAAGAACTCGACGACACGACTAAAGGACTCGAAGGGTGGCGCGTAGCCGGTTGTATTGAATTGGTTGTGAACCCTTATTACAATGGTCGAGGGTTTATATTTATACCCTGGACAGAACATGAGTCCTAAGCACTTACGAACTATCTAACCAAAATTGGAAAGACAAAGACACGCTAACTCTATCCATAATCGGAGTCCTTGACCATTATGACTCCTACCCTTTTCGATCAGCTTCCCTTTTTCCTTTTTCCGCCTTCAAACAAAGCAGTTGCCGACCGCTTGGCCATTTGCCGAACACATGGAAATTAGCCGACCGCACATGCATTTGCCGAATCCTTCTCTCTGCCGCCTGCGGGTCCACCTGTCATATTCCTGACCAAATTCTGGTGTTAACACATGCCCCCTCAATTTCGAGATAAAAGGGTTTTATTTCAAAATTGACTATCAGCGCCTTTCGCCTAGGTCAGCACCACCAACGTCCGCAGCCGCCACTTGAGATCTGCGCTCGCTGCTGTCTTCAATGGCGACGGAAACTTCAACCAGCTCCATCATGGCAACAGGAACTCAAGAGGAGCTTCTAGAGGTAACCCTACTTGCTTTACCTATTCGGCAATTTTCTCGAATTAATTTCCAGATGCTCTTTTTGATCCATTCGCTTCAATTTCTTCTTAAAGGAAATGAAGAATGAGATCTTGATCCCCAATCTTGCATGTCCTGGATCATTTTTTCTTGGTCCGCGAGGAGACCCTAATCCGAGGGAATTTATTGAAAAGGAAACCCTGAGGATCCCCTTTAAATCTAGGACTGCTCCCCCAAACAGATGGCCGAATACTTTCAAAACATGGCCCTTCCCCTCAATCACAGGATGGCGCGATTGGTACTGTAGGATGCAGTCCAGGAACAGTGACTTCTGGGAGTCACAAGACATTCAGCACTGTTTGGAGCTTTCTTTAGCCGAAATGCCCAGAAATGACTCCCTCCTTATAGCTGCTTCTCATTTTTGGTCTGACGCCATCAATGCGTTTATCTTTGGCCATGGCCTAATGTCAGTCACTTTGTCAGACATTTTCATGATGACTGGCCTGAATATCACCAAACCAACCTACCCCTTCAAATACAAAAGCACTAGCTCACAGAAGGCAGTCAAATCAGGAGGAGGTTGGGCCAAGTATGTTCGGACTTACGCTTCAACCGGTCCCGTGTCGATAAAGAATATAGGGCTTTCATGAACATGTGGTTATGCAGATTTATCTTCTCGTGGTAAGTCCAATGAGCCCACTCGAATCACATAGTGATGGTGAAGAATTGGCAAAGCAAGTTGATTCCCTTGGGCAAATATCTGCTTTGGGAGCATTCTATCACATGATGCATCGATCACCGTTCGGATGAGGAATCGGGGTGAAATCTCCCGTGTCAATGGACCATGGTGGCTTCTTCGGATGTGGTTGCAACTATATATGCATCGATTGTCTCGTTGATCTTCACAACCCGAACTTTCCTTCAATCAACTACGCCGAAGGTGAAGATCCCGAGATACAAATCTTGTCGACATATGGAGAGGCTGCATCTTCAATCATCATTGACTTGGACCTGGGTCATCTTTTCAAGATCTTCTACAAGGGATTTAACCACATGATCTGGTTCCCCTACGAGAGAGAATGAAAATTTAACCCTCCCCCGCAGATTCGCTATGAGTTGGGCTGCATAGATGATGATTCCGGGGACATCTTCAATTCTTTCATCGTGCCCCGTGCTCTACCCGAAGCAGAATTTCATCATGGCCGGCCGATAAACTCAACTTATGAATTTTACAATCCAAACATGGTTGCCGAGGCGGCTTGGACTTGGTCAATTGCCCCCAAGGCCATACTTTTCAAGCATAATCGGACCCGGGAGTCATTGTTGAATGCAATCGAGGCCAATAAAGTTTTCAATCTTGGATGCAAGCTTCCAATATATGAACCCAATCCTCTGGTGATAATCGAAGCTGCTCATCCTTTATTCAACCTTTGGTGGCAGGAATGGCATTCTCATATTTTTAGAGCACAAGTCCATCCTTTATGCCAAGTTTTAATGCCCTCATTCTCTTCTGATGATGAGGTATACTTTTATAACTATCTTATATTTGATGTCTCTGCTCTGTTTCTAAAACATCCTTTTGAACAGGACAATGCTCCTCCAAGTCCTCCAGAAGTTCAATACTGGCAACCTGGCCCCATAGCTGCTCTTGGACATGATGCTCCAAATCTGACAGCATTCAACAAGATACCTGCTGACGACACAGTGCTCCTGAAGGACCTCAAAAGAAAAACTCCTTCTTCCCCTATCAAGGACGCTGCAATTCCCAAGAAAACAAGATCAAAGAAAGCTAAACCACTCCCTCAGGTATGAATGTTTTTGACCTTTTATTTTCCATCTGCAAATGTGTTTGCACTTATCACTTTCTTTCAACAGGTGCAGGCCAACCCTCAAAGTCTTGACAGGGTAGTGATATTGGAAAACTCTCCTGGAGCCTCTGCTGGTCAAGCAAACGCTAATGAGCCTACTAGCGATATGCATCAGGCAGATGACCAAGCAGGTGAACAAGGAGAAGCAGCAGAAGAAATTCCTTCTCATCAGGCGGATTCAACTCCTTTAGCAATTCAAGATATATCAACAAGCCATGACACTGCTATCCATAAAACAAAGAATGTCGTGATTCAAAACCTTGATGCTACCCGGAGACTATTGATCGAGCTTTTGCCGAAGAGGTATTATCTTTAATCTTTCTCGATCATTCCCTCTTAAATCATTCGGCTAAAATAAATCTTCCTCCTGTTGTCAGGGTATTGCTCTCCAACAGGCTAGCTTTTCTCTCATTGCTGAAGAGTTTGCCGATGATGATGAAGTCTCCTCCAATCGGCAATTATCATCAGAGAGTCAGGTCAAACTGAAGGCCATAATTTCATTCTTGGAAAGGGATCTTGTTGACCTGACTCGGGAGTCTGACAAAATAAGGGAAATAGCAGAGCCACTTGGCCAAGAGCTCCCTTCTGATCTCAAGGATGCCATAAACGCCTTGTCCCATCTTGATGACCATTTTGCCGTTGTCAAGAGAGCACATAAGAATATATCCGACAAGGCTATCCCGGAGACCGACAAGGCAACCAAAGAACAAGCGGGTTAAAGGGCTCTACTCGAATTTAAGTCACCAAACAGTCTTGGGATACCTTGGAGCCGGAGTTGCGAGTATGAGAGATGAAAGGATCAAATCGGTAGCTCGGTTGGCTCAATTGGACGCCAACATTCAATCTCATGAAGCAAAACTTGCCACTCGCCACCTCTTGACTCGGCAAAGATCAAGATAAGCTCCCTTGTCAAAGAGACCAAGCAAATCAAGAGCAACTGCGACGAGATCCAAAACTCGAAGTTGAAGATAAAAGAGCCCTTGATGAGGTTAATAGAATCAAGACGATGCTCGAGTGTCATCGGTTCTTATCGAATATGTAAAACCTTCAATCAGTAGGATGAAATTTGTAAACATTATGCTCGAATGCATTGCACTTGGCAAAAATTCAGTTCCTTCGATTAATATTTTGTTTTTCTCTTTCTTCTACTCGCTTCGTTATCATTCGGCTTTTCCAATCACAACTGTATTTGTGCGTTTTAACCGAATGTAACTACTGCTGCCTCAAGTGCTCACTTTAGCCGAATAGCTCTCATCAGCTTATTTAGCCGACCGAGCGTATGGCAACTGAATCGTCAGCGGTGATGGGCTCGGCCCAACTTAACATCGGCCCATAAGTGTGGAAACCCTATCCTATCCCGTCGCTTGGCTTTCCCGCAGTCTCGCCATGGCTCCCACGTTCATAAATAGAACCAGTCGGCTCCCACCATCATCACATCAAGCACAAGCAGTTGCTATCATCCCTAATCTCTTCCACTTCTCCTCTGCCTTCAAGCCCCAAAAAACCCCCAACCACCACCAATGGCGAGCGGCGGCGATCGCAACAAGCGTCCTCGGGACGAGGCGGAGGGAAGCAAAGAACCGCGCCGGCGGTGAGATCCTCAACCCCTTGAGTTGTGTTGATCGATAGTTTTTACCCGATCTGAGTCCCTGCCCCCTTGCGGTTGTTCATCTTCTTGATCTGTTTCAGGGCCGTCGGGAACACCGGCGATTACGTCGCCAACTTCCGAGCGGGTTGCTCGGGCCGGCACCCACACTCCTTCTTCGCTTCGCTCACCCTCTGCGGCGGATGCGGCGAGGGAAGCAGCCGTGGTGGTCGCCGTCTGCGATAAGAGATAACCTCTCCATTTTGTTTGCGCTTTCCTTTTGTTTTAGCCGATCTTGATCGCACTTTGTCCGTAGGACGGCGAGGATCGGCACGGCCAATGGCGTTTCGGCGCCGGCCGCGGCGTTCGACGCCTCGCCCCTGCGCCGCTCCGGCTCCGGCCCGCTCCTCTCTGCTCCGCTTTCCGCACCGGCTTCCGCCTCGGCCTCGTCGGGTCCGCTTCTTCGTACCGTCCTATATGGGACAGAAACGACGAGGAGATCCCGCCGTACAGCCGCTACGACGCCGCCGCGTACCGCCGCGAGCGGGACGAGGCGATGGAGCTTCTTGGTGAAGAAACCAAGAAGTTTGGGATCGCCCAGCTGGAGTTGGAGGACAACTGCCGGCAGCTGAGCGAGGCCATCACCAGTATTAGCTCTTCGACAATTGTTTTCGATTTTCCGTTCTTCCCGATTCATCTGCTCACTGATCTATCTTACGTTCCTTTGCAGACCTCACCGCGGAGCTGGACCGCCTGAAGGTGGCGGCGACGAGGGTGGCCGATCAGGTGAACGCCAGGGGATCAACCGTGGCGAGATCGTCGGAGGCCGTGCCGATCGGTTGATCGGGCAGCCCTTCATGGTGTGCGCCTCGGCACCTCCTCGGCTTTGGCGGGGATGTCGTCCTGGACCGGGGACGACTATGCTCCGATGCCGACCGGCTTCCGCGGCGGGCTTCCCCATGAGGTCGACGACATCGAGGGCCTCCTGGCGGGGTACGACGCCCACGCCGACGCCATGGCCAACGCCACCAACCCGGAATCCGTCCTCAACAAGCTCTTCACCGAAGAAGAGGAGTAGCTTGTATTAGGATTGACACGGGTTGTAAATAAAAATCTTAATGAAGGATGTTGGTCTTTTCCTTGTTCTTGCTTGTCTGTGATGGTGTTCATCTGTCGTATTTGCCTTTTTGCAAATTTTTCCTTAGCTAGAACTCGACTGCAACACTCTTCCCGAACGAAATCTCCCGAATCGCATGACATCACCTTAGCCGATTAGATCTCGGTCCTGTTCCACGACTTGACGGTTTGTAGCGTAGTACTTCAATTCACTTTATCTTCTCCCGATAAACCTATCAGCCGAGAGATAAGATCAAACTGTTCACTTATACCTTTTAAAAAATCGACTAAAGGCGATACAACTGTATCGGCTATCTTTGTTCTGAAGACGATACACACGATATCGGCTATTTCTCTTCAACTTCCTTCCTTTGTTCTGAAGGCGATTTTATTCAATCGGCTATACCACGTTTACGTCATAGTCACAATTAAGATCCAACTTCGATACTTGGATAAAACTTCTTAAGGTATCTGCCATTGATGGCTCTAGTAAGTTCTTCCCCAAACAGCGTTTTCAGTATATACGCATTGCCAGGTGCACAACTGACAACCCGAAAAGGTCCTTCCCAGTTCGGAGACCACTTGCCGAAAGTTTTGTCTTTGGTACCAATCGGCAATATTGTTTTCCAAACCAATTCTCCTTCTGCAAATTGCTTAATTTTAACTCTCTTGTTGTAGTACTTGGCAACACGTATTTTATTCTTCTCAATGCTCTCCAAGGCCTTAAGACGAATCAAATGCAAATCTTCTAATTCATCCATCATTAAATCCTTATAATCTTTATCTGTCAGATCCTTTTGCAACTCAATTCTTCTTGATCCTGATTGCAACTCCCAAGGCATCACAGCATTATGTCCATAAACCAACTCATATGGAGATGCTTGTGTGGATCCATGGCAAGCCATTCGGTAAGCCCACAATGCTTCATTAAGGACCAAGTGCCATTTCCTTGGCTTCTCATCGATCTTCTTCTGGATAATCTTGATCATGATCTTGTTTGATGCCTCTGCTTGGCCATTGGCTTGTGCATAATAAGGAGAAGAATTATACAGCCTTATCCCCATGTTTTCGGCAAAATCACAAAACTCTGAAGAAGTAAACTGAGTCCCCTGATCAGTTGTAATGGTCTGTGGGATCCCAAACCTATGAATTATATGTTCTTTGACAAAACTGATCATATTTTCTGATGTGACCTTTTTCAAAGGGATAGCTTCAACCCACTTGGTGAAATAATCTGTTGCCAGCAACACAAATTTGTGTCCTTTGCTAGATGGAGGATTAATCTGTCCAATTAAATCTATACCCCATCCTCTGAACGGCCATGGTTTGATTATTGGATTCAAAGCAGATGCAGGTGCTCTTTGAACATTACCAAATATCTGACAATCTCGACACCCTTTGTAATATTCAAAGCAATCCTCCAACATAGTCGGCCAAAAGTACCCCGTCCTTCGATTATCCACTTCATTCGGTAAGCCGACGATGTGCACCACAAGCTCCTTCATGAACTTCAAACATAATCTTCTTAGCTTCTTCTTGACTCAAGCACTTGAGCAACACTCCATCTATAGACTTGTGGTACAACTGATCATCAAGAAGTACGAATTTGAGGGCCTTATACCTGAGCTTTCGGAAACTTTTTGAGATGGGTCTTTCGTATAACCGATAATGTCACTTCTCCAGTCATTACTTATCTCGATCAGAATTGAAAGCATCTTCTTCTGCTGTATAGACTTCATGATTTTCCCGATATCCAGAGGCCGCTTGAGCTAATTTATTTGCTTCTCCATTGTGTTCTCTGGGTATATGATGCAAAGTAACTACTAAAAAGCTCTTCAAAAGTTCCCTACACTGTTCATGGTATCCTTGCAGTACATCATTTTTGCATTCATATTGCCCTGTCAATTGATTAATCACCAATTCAGAGTCACCAAATACTTCAACAGCAACAGCCTTCACTTCTATTAACAAATAAAGCACTCTAAGCAAAGCTTCATACTCTGCTTGATTGTTAGTGACAGGATATTCAATTGAAAAAGCAAACTCAAATATATTTCCACGTGGGGATATCAAAAGAATACCAGCACCACCACCTTTGTCACATGATGATCCATCAAAAAATAATGCCCATGGGGCAATGTTTATCATATCAACAGATAAATCACGATGTTGAGTAATAAAATCAGCAATTGCCTGTCCTTTCACTGCTTTTGCCGACTCATACTTTAAATTGAACTCTGACAGTGCTAGTACCCATTTGCCGATTCTTCCATTTAAAATCGGCATTGACAACATGTGTTTAATTACATCAAAACTAGATATCACCACACATTCGGCATTCAACAAATAGTGCTGAAATTTTGTGCATGAGTAATAAACACACAAACAAAGCTTTTCTATAGCCGAATACCTTGTTTCAGGATCTAACAGTTTTCGGCTAAGGTAAGCTATTACTCTCTCTTTTCCATCAAACTCTTGCATAAGGGCCGACCCCATTGTTAGGCTATCGGCCGCCACATACAGCTTGAAAGGCTTCTCAAGTTGTGGAGGTACCAATACCGGTGGTGCCTTCATATATTGCTTGATCTCATCAAAAGCCTTTTGCTTTGTATGTCACCCTGCACAAATTTCGATCTTTCTTGAGCTTCAACAATGGAGAGAAAGGCAATACTCTTTCGATAAATTGGATATGAATCTTCTCACGAAATTGATCTTGCCCAAGCAATGATTGCAACTCGTAAGGTTAGTTGGGGGCACAACTTTGTCTATTGCTTCCATGCTCTTTTTCCCAACTTCTATCCCTCCTTTGTGGATCAAGAACCCCAAGAATTCACCAGAGACTCCAAAAGCACACTTATTTGGATTCATCTTTAAACCATGTTTCCTCGTGCACTCGAGTCTTCCTTAAATCGGCTAAATGTCCTTCATGGTCTCTGGATTTGACTACCACATCATCAATGTAAATTTCCACAACTTTGCCGATCAACTCATGAAAGATATAATTCATGGCTCTCGATAAGTTGCACCAAAGCATTCTTTAATCCAAATGTCATTACTATCCATTCAAATAACCCAATGTGGCCGGGACATCGGAATGCGCCTTTGCGATATCTTCAACTCGCCATGAAAATCGATTGTAGCCGCATTGCCATCCATAAAGCCGATGACTTCATATCCCGTGCTGCATCCACTAGCAAATCGGCAACGGCATTGGGTAACCATCCATGGGAGTAGCTTTGTTGAGATCTCGAAATCTATGCATACTCTCATCTTCCCATTCTTTTTGTAGACAGCACTATGTTTGAAATCCACTCGCATACCCGCATGGCCGAATAAAGTTTGCTTCAATCAATCTTTCAACTTCTTTCTTTACATCGGCCAATACCTCCTCTTTATAGATTTTTCGTGGAGGTTGTTTGAAGGGACGAAATCCAGGTTTTATAGGCAACTTATGCTCAACAATTGATCGATCCAATCCAGGCATCTCTCGTGTAATCCCAAGCAAAACAATCTTTGAACTCCTTCAAAGAATTCTATTAATTTCAATTTATATTCTGGGTCTAAATCTGCACTGATATACATCGGCCTTGACTTTGTGCTATCACCAACATTGATTTCTTCTAACTTGTCGGCCGACATAAAACCACGACCCAGTTTGCCCTTGTTGCCATCGATTGGATTGCCCATTAAAAATTACTGTCAGAGCCGACTGCTTGGATCGGCTGTTGATCTCTATCGAACACATTGACAGGACCTTCTTTCCATATTTTACCCGAAAGGCAATCTAGTCCATCATACTCCCAATAAGCAGGCTCGGAAGTGGCAACACTCACTGAATCATCAGCTTGAACAATCTCTACATCATCTCCTATCCACTGAATAAGAATTTGATGCATAGTTGATGGCACACAAAGAATTAACATGGATCCAATCCCTTCCAAGAAGCATGCTATATGCCCCCTTGCCATCAATGACAAAGAAAGTAGTGATCAAAGTCTTGGATCCAATCATCGAGTTCTACATGTACTTGCTCCACGAGTATCGAAGCATTGCCGGCAAAATCTCTAAGGATCATGTCGATCTGCAACAAATCCTCACTTGTCATACCAAGCTTTCGAAAGTAGCATAGGGCATAATATTGATAGCAGCCCCTCCATCAACAAGCATCTTGGTTAAAGGCTTGCCATTGACATATCCCTTCGGGTATAATGGTTTCGGATGACGGTTTTTAATCGGCTTGTCAAAGACCGCTTGCCGAGTCAACACAAGTTGAGCCATCGGATCTCGGCATTCGGTTTCATCAAAGTCTCGAGTACACTTCATCTTGAACTTCTTGATCTTGAGGAGCTTTGAACTCCAATGGAATAAAGAACACCATGTTAGTATCGGCCGAAGGACCCCGTCCATCATCTTTTTTCTTAGGACGCCACACTTGGTTTCTTTTCGGCTAATTCCCGCTTCGCTCTTGATTTCTCAAATGCCGAACTCTTCTCTTCCGCTTTTCCTCAAACCAGGAGGACACCATTGACCTCTTTGCCACCTGTATGAGCTCTCTTCCGCATTATGGGCACTTTGCTATGAACCCAAGCTTGGTCTCGCAAATATTTTCCTCCGATGTCCATCAAAACTGTTTATTTTTAGGCGCCGATCGTTCTCGGAACTTTCATTCCAAGTCTATCATGAACGGGACGGTTGACTCGAGATTGCCTCGTACTACGAATATTGATCACCGCATTCGGGGCAATTGTTCTGGCGGGCAACTTCAAGCCTTCATTCCAACAAGTGTCTAAGAAGGAACAGGTTCAATGAGATTGCTCTTGTTCTCTCCCGTACTCTTCTTGTTCTCTTTGGCGCACCTCTCTTCATATCTCCGACGTTCTACCATGAACTCCGCGCTCCTCTTCAATGTACTTCTTGTTCCTCATCATATTCCATCTTCTTTTCCCACTCGCCACTTATTCAACAAGTGTCGTCTTTGTAACTTTGCGCTTCGGTTCGGCGTGTATTCGGCAATTTCCCTTAGCCGCATCTCGAAGTTTGACCTTTCTCTCGTTCGGCTATTTCGAACCGTACTTGTTGCACTTCTTCTTTGGTAACTTGCCGATTAGGGTCAACAGCACCACTCTCCTTGGCTCTTTCAGAGGTCAAAACCTTCATCTTTCCCTTTTCCTTGGGCTCACTGGCATCAACCATGCCTATAGAGAAAGAGACCATATTCTGAGGGAACGGGTTTTTGTCTACTTTCATCTTGCCATCAAATCTCAAGTGTCCATCTTGAATAGCTTTCTGAATCTTTACTCAACACTCGGCAATCATTGATATGATGAGAACTTATATCATGAAACCCACGATTTCTTATCCTTTACTCCTTCGGGCGCAAAGATAGGATGTCCTTACGCGGTTTGACGCGACCCTCTTGGATCAAATACGAGAAAAAGCTTATCTCGCTTTGCGACATCAAAATCATAGGATCCCTTTTGCCGCTTCACCCATCGATGACCGACCAAAGTAGGTTCTTTTGTCCAACTCAACTCTGCAGCCGGCTACTTCATCTTCATCTTCATATTCGATGCTTCTTCTAGAAATCCACGATACATGTCAACGGTTGCACTTGTTCTTCGAAAACGAGCATCTCTTCCGAACCCTTGGGCTTGATTGCTCATTGCTTTGTCGCTTTTGTGCAAGCCGTCCAAGGTCTTCAAACTCCATGCCAAATAGCTTGTCTCGATATGTGGCGATGCCCGCAATGACTAATTGCGCGAGTTGGTCATCGGGAATAGTCAGAGAATAGCACATGTTCTTCGCTTCTCTGAATCTACGAAGATATTCCATTGGTGTCTCAGTAGTCTTCATTCTCATAGCCCAAAGATCAACCATCTTCTTCTCATTGGTTCCTGTGTAAAAGTATGAGTGGAACTTTTGCTCTAATTCTGCCCATGTACCAATGGAATTAGCCGGCTGCGATGCAAACCATGTGAAAGCCGGCCCCGTCGAGACATAGGAAAATATCGATCCTCCATGCTTCATCGCAGCAGCGGCTTCTCCAAGTTGCATCGGATATCTCAGCGACATGTTCAATGGTACTGGTGTCATCCCGACCGGAGAATTTGGTCAAATCTGTTGGTGGCTTAACTCTTGGTGGAAGAGCTACCCTATTGTACCACTGGGAAAGAAGATTTGTATGCATACGTCGATGCTTTGGTTTCGGGCCGAATTGATTCTGCATCATGTCGGCCATTCTCGCTTAGGAGGTCATCATTTGCATCTTTTGTTCCCCGTCTTCTAGAAGGCATTCCCGATGCACTCCTGTACCCGGATTCGGCAAAGCATTCGAGCACATGTAATCGTGAATTCATTGTATCCATCTCCATAGACACTCTTCGCAATCTATTTGCCACTTTGGGAGATCTTGTAAGCGAGATGCGGGTATATCTTTGTTGCACCAAAAGTTACTTGACCATAAGTTTGCTTTGCTCGGCAACAGAGGCTTCTCTTTTTCATCATGAACAGCTCCATCCTTGCTTGTACCGATCATCTCTTCTCCTCCAGTTGATTTCCCGAAGATTGTTGAGTGTTGAAGTACACTGGCCCAGCAAGCTCTCCAAATCTTTCTTCAAAGCGCTTGTCAACTGCTGGACCAAAAGTGTCAGCCATGATTTTGCGGAAGGTGCCCAGAAAAGCTGTGTTGTGATTCAACATAGTGTCTCCCACAGCTTTGTATATGGCTGCAACTACCCTCTCGCATTTCCTCCTCGTCGGTAATGTCGATCGACCGACCAGCGAAGAACTCGTGGCAGTGATTGCTTGACGATCACTCTGCCACTCTTGTTCTTGGAAAAAGACATCAGACATTTTTGTTGAAACTGCTCCATTGCCTGTTCCACTATCTGGCGTTGCTCTGGCTGCAGCTCGTCTATGGTCACGTTTAGAACGTGATCGTTGTCAATTTCCGATCCCATCCTAGACGAGAAGTGGTCCCACTGGGGCGTGCCAAAAAGTGTGTTGACACAAAATGTGGCGCACTGTGTCTCACACACAGCAAGCTGGGGAAAGCCTAGCTTCAATCGGGTGCCGGGCGTCGAATCCGGAAGCGTGCGGTCGATTTGACCTGAAAATCGACAAGGGATAAAACGGTAAGATCATAAGCGGAACGTCTTTGGGTGAGACCAGACAGTTCCATCTTTACGGCCCTGAAGCCACTTACGACGACACATAGCTATAGAAGCTATCTGCCAACAGATTGCAGTTCATTCGGCTAAAGTAACATAACTGGTATAAACAGAACGAACTTGCCGAATACGGTAAATGAAGACATGTTTGAACAATGATTAAGTTATTAAAGCATATCAAACTACGTCTCAGGTTTAAAGCATCATCAAGCACTAATAATTAAGGATAAGTAACTTATAAATATAAATCTACTAAATAACACATGCATAGGCTACTCCAACTAGTCTGCCGCACGTCTAGCCTTCATAAACCCGTCAAGCATAAACCCAAGCAAGCTAATCCACCGCATGATACCACTCGCTATGAATTTACACCACTCCTTACTATTAGATCAATCCACCGCATGATACAATCTAACAATAAAGAGCTAAAAGCACGTAATTACCTAACGAGATCTATAAATACTCGCTACATGTGTGAGCATAACCGCATCGGCAAGATTGCCGAATCGGGTCCATGAAGAAGGAACAAACAAGCAACATGTAAAAGGAGCCTATCGATTAAACCGATCTCTAGTCCACCGGATGACTAGCTCTAGAGTAACCCAAAGACCTGCATCCGCCGCACGGTACCCGGTCTGTCAAGGCTTATCTACATATAACCCGAATGAACCCAAGAACACGTGACAATCTAGATAGATCTAATTCGGCTATATGAGCTTGATCTACTCGATATTGAATAAGCATGAAAGGAACGATCAACAAGCCGAAAGAGTATCAATCTAGATTGGGCAAAAGAGTGTTGCAAATAATTAAACATTAAATAAAGCAAGCAACACGTGATAACTTAATGAATCTATTAGATCTTGCCAAATCTAAGAGAGCCGATAACTATCTTTACTCATGTCTTAATCCGCCGCACGATACAAGGCACAAGCAAAAACTTCCCATCATTAAGCTTAAATCCGCCGCACGATACTAAGCAAAACGGATGAGACTACTTGCATCATAATCTAAATCCGCCGCACGATACTAGACATGATAGCAAGGTTGCCGGACTTACGGAGGTCGACGGATCGATTGGCCCTCTCGAAGAACTCGACGACACGACTAAAGGACTCGAAGGGTGGCGCGTAGCCGGTTGTATTGAATTGGTTGTGAACCCTTATTACAATGGTCGAGGGTTTATATTTATACTGGACGAACATGAGTCCTAAGCACTTACGAACTATCTAACCAAAATTGGAAAGACAAAGACACGCTAACTCTATCCATAATCGGAGTCCTTGATCATTATGACTCCTACCCTTTTCGATCAGCTTCCCTTTTTCCTTTTTCCGCCTTCAAACAAAGCAGTTGCCGACCGCTTGGCCATTTGCCGAACACATGGAAATTAGCCGACCGCACATGCATTTGCCGAATCCTTCTCTCTGCCGCCTGCGGGTCCACCTGTCATATTCCTGACCAAATTCTGGTGTTAACACGGTCACAATTCAACTCTAAAAGAATTGTCAAAGGACCGTAACAGGTGTCTCCAACATGACCATTTTTTGGTGGGTTCCCATGAAATAGGCGATAAGATGGCACCCAGGATAATGGTGAAAGCAGCAAATGTTAATTCATTAGATGCAAAACATGTACCATACTGAAATGTATTCAAGAACACAGTTGATGCTTTCATATACAACCAGAACCGTGGTGTCACTATAGACTAGGCGCAAAACTTCCCAGATAAAATTGCACCTTCCATGGAAGCCAAGTAAAATTCTACTTTGTGTAATCACCAGCCAAATATAAACCTTCGACCGTGAGTATAATAACCTTTCATTTCAGATCTGAGTTTTACCCCACACTCCTAGATGTTGTACAAGATGAGGTTGAGCTTCCCCAAGCTTGGTTCCTCACCAAATCGTAGATCGAGCCTTCCCAACCTATGAGAGAAGGGGAGAGAGGAAGAACATAAGAACAAGTATGGTAGACCAAGTAATCCCAACAATAACAAGCACGCGAGACACAAGATTTTTCCCAAGGTTCGGCAATCCCTACAAAAGAGTTCCTACATCCTTGTTGTTGAGGTGACCACTAAGGTCGGAGTCTCTTCCAACTCCCTTCCTCCTCAAACAACCACCAAGGTTAGCTTAAGATTTCCACAAGACCAAAGGGGTGATACAAACACTTCGAGGTGCCCTCACAAGTACATCAATATGGGCAACCACGAAAAATGCCTAACCGGCTAGGGTTCCAAGAACCCAAGAGTAATAAATGCAAAACAAACTGGAGAGACAAGGAACCCAAGTGCTTAAGTCGTAAATCGAAACTTCCTACTGTCTATCTCACTTCTCTTACTCAAATCTTGCAAGGATTTGGATCTAAGAGTAAAGAGGGAGAGGGAGAGGGTGAGTTAATGCTTGGGAGTTGTTTTGTCTGAATCGCAATAATGGAGTGGGTCATAGTTAGAAGTGAATTGAAGGGCTATTTATACATGTACTTCCAGATGAGCTACCGGTACTACTGGTGGGATACACCGGTATCACCGGTCCCTGTTTTCGGACTGTTGGAGCTCGCCTACAAATGCATAGAAGTTGGGCGCAAAAATGGCCTACCGATACTACCGAAGTTCCACGGGTACTATCGATGGTCACGAGTACTACTAGTAAAAACCCAGTACTACCGTTAGTTCATTTCCGCGCCAAACTTAGTGCATACCTGAGCTGACCGGTACTATAGGTGGAAGACCACCTATACTACCGGTGCAACCTAGCAGAAAAGAATTTTTCTAAGTGCCCGTGAGTGCGATGGTGACTCTCAAGCGCATAACATAGACCGACATGAACATTCTTATCCTCATGTAGCTAGTCTAATTTGCATCTCTCTTGATAGTGTGGTGTTTCCTATAACTCAAGCCAAAGATAAAATCTAGTGAAGCACTTGAGCCGAAACGCTTTCCATCCAAAGGAATTTAGGGGTGCTACGATCACCATATATCACCGTTCAAATCTTTCAATGGAGTAACACATGTGTATTCTCTTAGATAAATTTGTTAGTCTCTAATTTGATTGTCACTAATTATCCAAAACCCACATCAGGGGTGAATCATGAGGTGATTGACATTTTCATCAAGATTCCATACTCACCAATTTGCATCTCTTTCGCTGCTAGTGCGAGTGAGGCATGTTTCTTCACTTGGAGATCTTCCCAGGTGATCAACTATGGTCTTGTGGTGGTCATGGTGATGAGCTATGGGGATTGTTTGGTTCCCTAGTGATCTTGAAGATCAATTGGCTGGAGGGTAAGGCGTTGCACGAAATCATTCACTCAGGTCGGACAGGCCCAACTCATGCCCATACCCGAAGTCGAGCCCACCTAACCACTTACACCCACGGCTTCTCCAACTGTTGCCGGATGTCTTCTTCTTTCTCCCCGTTGTTGGCCGCCCGCCCACCCCTATAAAAGAAAGGTGCGGATGCCCTTGCACCGATAATAAGAATCCACAATCCACCACCGGTCTATACCACTACCATAGAGAAGAATCTACGATCCACTGTCGGTCCGTTGCCATAGAGAAGCCAAGGGAGAAGGAGATGGGCAGCCCTAAGCCACTTCGTCACCTATCGATCGGTGACAAGGTTCCCAATTTGCCATTGGCTATGCCGCTGCGTAGTGGCAGTGGTCCTAGCTGCCTACCGCATTTGTCGACGCCGCCGTCATGCAATGCTGGCGAGGAGCATCACATCGTCGACCATGATTACCATCGTTGATGCCATATCAACGACCACATGAGCGACGCCATGCCCACGACCACAGTGATCGACTTGGCTGCCACGGCCACCGCCATCGACACGGCACCAACGACTATTGTCGACAATGCCACACGATTGATCGACTTGACGCCCACGGCCACATGATTGACTTGACACCAGCCAATACCAACGCCAACGCCACCGCTTCGCCGGACACCTGGGGGCGGACCCATTACACAAGGACCGGGGGCACATGCCCCCTCATCGCTCTCCCTCCTCTCTGGCTATACTTTTGTACCATGTACTTATTCTATATGCTTATTAAAGAAGAAAAATGTTGATACTTGATAGAATGTGAATAGAATGATAAGAGTAGCCCAACAACTTGTTATTATTATTGGGGAAGTTATCTTTGATTTTTGTTTGAGTGAAACAGGAGGGGGTGCCCCTACTGTGCTTTTATTTAAAATGGAGGGTCTTACAAGCAAAATTCATGAAACAAATAAGCTTACAAAAAAATGAAAAAGATTATACATGGGCTTCTAGACATTGACTAATAAAAGGTTTATAACTAGTCTTTGCTCTGAGAATAACCCAGGCAAATTCTCTCTTAAAAATTCTCTTGAAACTTTGAACTAAAGGTGGCAAATTCTGAAGATAGCATTGTTTCTCACTTCCTAGACCAAAGAATGGTCACAATTATTTCCATGAAGAAGGGCACTTGCAGCATCAGCTTAAGTTGCTCAAGAAGATAAAAAACCCCATCATATATAGGAAGTATTATACCAATTGAAGCCCAACAGGTTTCTGAAAAAGGACAGCCAAGAAAGAGATGTTGCCAAGTCTCCTCTTCGTGGTGGATGCATAAAGCACAAGTGTAATCCTGCAGTTGCATTTTTTAACTAAAGCTGGGTATCTCTTGATTTTCAGATGGCATATAAAGTCAACCTCGCTCACAATCTGACTTTGTAAAATAGGAAGACTATTGTGGACCTTTTTTTAGATGTTTTCTATTTTACTAAATGGCTAAACAATGGAATTGGTCACTAATTTTAGCCAACATATTGTGTTGGAATTGCTCTAATATTTTCTGGTTTTTTCCATATAGTAAGAGAAGATAATGAGAAAACTACTCCCTACCATCCTTATTTAATCCCCACGCTTCGCCGCTGCTCTCAAACAGATACGTACGGAGTAGTTATTTGCGTGCAGGCGTACCGCCACACCCTGGACACCCCATCCTTCATGCGACAGAAAGACGAGTGAGAACGTTTGGTTTGAACTGACAGCCAGCAGCCTGCCGGGTTTGAACGGTGGTTGGATTGCAGCAGCCGAAATGGCGAGTTAAGAGGATTAGGAGCCGATCTGCCACCGTGCCAGCTCCCTTATTAGTTTCACACTTGCTTTCAACGCCTCAAGAAGAACTACTGTGCCAGCGCTCTGAACTGGTTGAACACCATCATATTCATGGACGGTGAGTTCTTTGATCCATCGCCATAGACCACACTGCATTTTCCAGCCTTCAGTTTCAAGGTGCACTTCGGCTACATGAACAGTCTGCCATGTTCTGCACGATGATTCATCTGGGCTGGCGCTGATCAAGTGTCCGGGGGAAGATGCAAGGTAGCTTGGCCTACGGTATGCCTACCAAAGGAGTTGGGTGACCTGGGAGTTCCTGACCTCAACCGCACTGGTGTTGCGCTGAGAGCTAGATGGGTCTGGAACGCGCGCAGGGACGCTTTCCCAGCACCAATGAACGGGCGGTGCTTGCTTTATTCCAGGCAGCAACCGAGTTCAGGGTGGGCGATGGGAACTCTACGTTCTTTTGGACTGATAGATGGCTTGGGGGAAGAAGTATTCAGAATATCGCGCCTACAGTTTTTGCAGCTGTTAAGAGATCCAAGCTACGTTCCAAGGTGTCCACAGCTTTGCTAAACAACTCTTGGGCAACACACTTGCAAGGGCCGGTTACCATGCAGCTCGCGCTTCAGCTAGCAACCATCTGTGATCTCCTGGATACTGTTCAGCTAAACCAGGAGCCAGACACCTTCATCTGGACACTTTCAGCAGACCATTGCTATTCGGCATCCTCAGCCTATGCGGCTTTGTTCTTCGGCTCCACCACTCCTTTGGGTGCCAAAGCTATCTGGAAAACCTCGGCGCCTCCGAGGGTGAGGTTCTTCTTCTGGCTCGTCCTCCATGGCCGATGTTGGACTGCAGAACGCCGGCATCGTCATGGGCTGCAAGATTCAGAGGTATGCATCATGTGTGATTAGGGAGTAGAGTCCATGGAACACATCATACTCGGCTGCGTCTTGAGCAGGGAGGTATGGTTTGTTGTTCTCTCGTTGTTGCATTTGGAGTCCTTCATCACGGTTAGTGAGGAACTAGTGTTTCCTTGGTGGATCACCCAAAGAAAGCGGTTGCCCAAGGAGTTGAGGAAAGGCTTTGACTCGCTTTTCTTCCTCATTGGATGGACTTTGTGGAAAGAGCGCAACGCCAGGACGTTCAACAACAAAGCGTCCACCCCACAGCAGATCTTAAACACCATCAGGGAGGAGGCGCTGGCGTGGTGTGAGGCCGGTTACAAGCACCTGAGGGTCCTCCTCGGTGCTAGACTGGTTTCCTTTCGGTAGCACTATGTTCTTTACCTTTCAGTTTGTTTTTATTTTCGGTCGGTGGTGTGCCTTTGGTAACTTTCGTTACCAATCTGTGTTGTACTTTGTTTCAAAACTCCTGCCTTCTTAATGCAATGCATGCCAATGGCATGTTCTAGAAAAAAAATGTTCTGCACGATGATGATGTGCAGAGACCACGATGGATGTGGTTCATGAACTGGGCAATCCTCTGCTTGGGTTTGAGAAATTCGGCAGCAATGAGGTTGATTTGGTAAGTGCACTGTGCACCGGCTACGACACTACAAAAATTATATTCCTTGGATTGGATTCTCATGCAATGCATTGTGCGGATACAGGAAAGTGTGCCCCTGGAAGAGGTTTACCAGCAGCTCAACACATCCCGTGGCGGGCTTTCGTCGTCAGATGCTGCAGAACGCCTGCAGCTGTTTGGTGCAAACAGATTACAAGAGAAGCGTGTGAATTCACCATTTTGGATCCCCATTATTTGCATCCTGAGTTCCTATTATATTTTTCCCGTGCCCACTTTTCCTTTTATGTATGCTCTACGGCAGGAGAACAAGGTCCTGAAATTCCTCAGCTTCATGTGGAACCCTTTGTCCTGGGTGATGGAGGCAGCAGCAGTCATGGCGTTGGTCTTAGCGAATGGCGGGGCAAGTTCTGTGAAGTTCTAAAATCTGGTCTTTGACTTCTGATTTACCCGACAAGTCTTGGAAAAATGTTACCTGACACTAGTTTCAGTATAGCCACATGATGTAAAACTTCAGCATCTACCTTTGTTCAGAGCCAGGGTCCTGACTGGGAGGATTTTCTTGGAATCGTCTGTCTTCTGGTTATCAACTCAATAATCAGCTTCATTGAGGAAAACAATGCCGGCAACGCTGCTGCAGCTCTCATGTCTCGCTTGGCCCTGAAAACGAAGGTCTATATATAAACAAAAACTGCAGTATTTCAGTCCGATATTGCTGTCTTCATACATGGGCGTGATGTTGACCTTCAGGTTTTCAGAGATGGGCAATGGCAGGAGCTGGATGCTTCTATCTTGGTACCGGGAGATATTATCAGCATCAAGCTTGGTGATATTTTTTTCGCGAGCGGGTCTTATACCCGTATTTCATTAAGAGGAAGGGCCAAATAAAGGCCAAAACACGGATACAAAGAGCTCACAAGTAATCCAGAGATTACCGGCAAAGCCCCAACACACAAACACAACACATACAAACAGCAAGAAAAAACAGGGAGGGAACAACCCCGCCACCACACACCAACCAACTAACTAAGCCTGCAAAACAAAAAAGATCCACGCAATAGTCGCCAAGATGGTAGAACATCCCCAACGACCAGGTAGCCGCTGCGGGGTATGAACGACAACAATTGCCAACAACCAAGTAGTCATTGCGGTGGGGTGCCAACGACCAAGAAGCCGTTGCACAAAAGATACAACATCCGCCAACGACCAGGAAGACGTTGCGGGTAGAACGACGACGACAAAGCTTGGTGATATCATTCCAGCGGATGCACGCCTTCTAGAGGGATATCCTGTGAAAGTTGATCAGGTAATTACACAATTCACGTTAGCAGCTAGTGTTTCTTTTTTTCGAAAGATCCGTTACCAGCTTTCATTGATAAGCAAGAGTAGCAGTTACAAACAATATTACAATTCGGGCACAAGCTGCGCCCAGCACCATTTTTGCTTAGGAGTCACCTAGTTACCTAGGTGAACTCTTAGCCACCCCTGCCTAGACATATCACTAATTTACATTAAAAGAAGAAGCTACTGAAGCACTTAAGGCAAGCTGTTGTGCGTCGTCTGGATGGCGAACTTGTATGAGTTCCATTAGCCCTCGGTTTACCTGCTCGGCCCCAAGCTGAAGCCTGCTCAGCGATTGAGTTCAAGATTCCCTGCAAATCTCGCAGCTAGTGTTTCCGTATAGCAGTAAGGCAGGAGCTGGCTCAACAAACATGTCAACTTGATTGATCTGCCCAAGTGGTTTTCCTTGCGTTTTCCATAATGCAGTCAGATCTAACTGGTGAATCCCTTCCGGTAACCAAAAGGACCGGTGACCTAGTGTATACCGGTTCCTTCTGGAGCAGCTCTGCACTGTATCCCAGTGCAGTTACCCCCAAGGCTTCATACAGTTATTTATTCGGGTCTGTCAAGATTCAGAGCTACTAGTTGGTCGGCTCAGGGGCTGAAGCAGCGTGACTGATCTTTTTTTCTGTTTCTTTTCTTCCTTTTTTCGTCAATATAACTTTTGGCAAAGCTCAGAGCTACTCTGTTGCTGGGCAACCAAATGCTACTATCCAGTGATCTGAATTCTGAACTTCTGGTGTTGATCTTCAGATCTTGGATTTGTGCTACAACAAAGATGACATTGCTGAAAACGTGCAGATTGTAGTTGACAGGTTCGCCGAGAGGGGCCTCCGTTCACTTGCAGTTGCTTACCAGGTACCACATGGGATTCAAACTGGTAGATTTTGTTGTTCATAGGCCATCCCTGCAAATTGAACTCTGAAGTATCAGTTGCAGTACTTCCTAACAATAACTCTGTGAATTGTCTCAGGAGATACCAGAAAGATCAAGGCACAGCCCCGGTGGGCCATGGATCCTCTGCGGCTTGCTGCCATTGTTCGATCCGCCGGGGCACGACAGCGCCGACACTATCCGCAGAGCGCTCGATCTTGGCATCTGCGTGAAGATGATCACCGGTGTTCATCCACATGGCCATGAACTTTGTTCTCTGCTAGTTTCTGTTGCGTGATGGCAAGAACCTGAGCGGCAGCTCTGTCGATCCGTGCAGGTGATCACCTGGCCATTGCAAAGGAGACCGGCCGGCGAATAGGGATGGGCACAAACATGCAACCGTCGG
Organism: Themeda triandra; assembly: GCA_018135685.1. Lineage (NCBI taxonomy): Eukaryota > Viridiplantae > Streptophyta > Magnoliopsida > Poales > Poaceae > Themeda > Themeda triandra. The sequence goes on along the minus strand of JAENPR010000041.1, from coordinate 1,935,005 downwards.
CGTCACTGTTTGCCCGGCACGAGCGCGACGGCGAAGGCGCCGCGACGGTAGTCCCCGTCGACGAGCTCGTCGAGAAGGCCGACGGGTTCGCCGGCGTGTTCCCGGAGCACAAGTACGAGATCGTGAGGACCCTGCAGGCGAACGGCCACGTGTGCGGGATGACGGGCGACGGCGTGAACGACGCGCCGGCTCTGAAGAAGGCCGACATCGGCATCGCGGTGTCCGACGCCGCGGACGCCGCGAGGGGCGCGGCCGACATCGTGCTCACGGAGCCCGGCCTCAGCGTGATCGTCAGCGCCGTCCTCACCAGCCGTGCCATCTTGCAGCGCATGAAGAACTTTTTTTCTCTACTCCTAAAAAGCCAAAACAGGGGACGTCAACACCACTTCAACGTGCCCCTTCAACGTGCCCGCACTCCACTCACGAGCCCCCCTCCCGCTCTCCCAAACGGCGCCGACAGCTGGGCCCCACGCGCTCGTCTTTGACCAGCTTCGGCCGCTGCCACCCGCCGCGGCATCGAGGGACTTCCCTGTTCCCCCAACCCCGACGCAGCAGGCGCGGCCGCGGCACCGGCACCGGCGTCAGGCCGTCCTCCGTCTGCCTTCGCCGTCCTCCGTCCGCCATCCGCCGTCCTCCGTCCGCCGTACGCCATCCGGCGACAGCAACACCCCCCTCCCCGCCGGGTGCTCCCGCCGGCTCCGCAAGGCGCCCGTCCATCAGCGCCGCCGCGCCGGCCGCCGGCCATCCTGCAGGGGCTTGGAGCCCTGTGGCCTGGACGCTCGTGAGTGCTTGTTCTTCTTCATTCCACTGCTTTTCCCAACTTCCCAAATCTCATTCTTAGTGAGTTAGTGTTAGGGTTTGGACTACATTAGAGAAAAAGATTGAACTGCAAAATATTTCGTTGTTGGGCAAACCTTTTTTTTGGTGACCTTCGTAGGTTTTGTAGAAATGAGACTGAATCGGAACTGTAGGAGCAATGGCATGACTGAATCCGGTAGTGATGGAAACAAATTCCGAAAGAAATTTGTGAACCATGAATTTTATACTTTGGGTGGTCATTGTACTTTGTCGGGTCGCTTGCAAAATTTTGTTATACACACGTGGTAGTGAAGGCAACAATCTGATTAATGGAATAGATTTCTAATGATTAGTTCAGCATATATTGGTCACTGACCTTCAATTGCGCTTAAGATTACCTATGACGATCTCTAAATGAATGCATGTATGGTTTAAAAAATATCGTGAAGGTTTAGAATGGAGCATGTTTCTCTGAACAAGTGAACAAGCCTGATGATTGCCAATTGGGGATCAAGTAATCCTGATATTACAGGAGTTGCATTGATCCATTTAGAAGAAATGGGATATTTTCTCTGTATGTGTCCTTGATGTTTTCTTTTCCCAATTTGCACACATCCCTTTGAGTTGAAGTTTCTGTGTCTTCATTTCCTTCAGAGTTAGTGCATGCATCTACAATTTTTTGTTTGGGGAAGGATCATTGCTTCATGTACCACAAAATAATTACATGCTATGGTAAATAGAACCTTTGCCTATATTTCCACCGCAGCTGTAAACTACTTGATTAACAGAGATACACACGTGGTAGTGAAGGCAACAATCTGATTAACGGAATAGAATTATAATGATTAGTTCAACAGATATTGGTCATTGACTTTTTGCGTGACTTCTTTATGGTGCTTTGTTACAAGAGGCACTGCTCCGTAATTATCCTAATAGACAATAGTCAAATAGTACAGTGGTCACATGCAGCTCAAGCAAAGAAACTAGAGTGGATTGGTTGGGAAATAGCACAAACGAATACAAGTTAGGCTCATTTCAGAATTAATTTCAGAAAACAGATAAATATCCTGCCAACCAATAGAGAGAAAAAAGACCTAGGAAAAGTTAGCCGTGTAGCAACGGTAAAGACCTGAAAAGCTTTCCTGAATATATTACCTGAGAAGCTTTATTTGGTTGACGACTTGGGTTTATGCCATTAGAATAGAAGGGTCAAGGGCTCAGGGCTGCAAAGGACTTGGATTACCGTTATTATCATGTAATAGAGGGCACATGCTTTCCTTTCAAGGATATTTCATGGCTGTGCTGCATATCCATAATTTTAGAAATTGTGATATTGCTGAACTTAAGAGGATTTGTGATTAAATTATAGTATGTTTCTTTGCACCTCTTCTCAAGAGGATCGTTTTCCTATTTCAATTTCAAGGAATAGGTGCACGATTGATTCTAGCCTTGTGATTAATTCTATATGCATAGCCAATTAGGCATACACATAATGGCTTGCCGATGGTATCTAAGAGACTAAGAGTAAGAAGAAATTCCTCTCGCTAAGTGCTGGTTGTAAGTACAGAGTTTATTATTCGAGTTTAGGTTGTAAAATGATTAGGTATGCAATTCTTAATGTTCAGTGGTTGTAAAATTTACATGAGCATGCTATAAGTACTGTTATTGGTAACAGTATAACACATTCAAATTTACACACTCTCGAAATATCATTTTCCAGTGGCCCAATCAAACTATACTAAGTGCTTGATTATTTTCCTAAGAAGTCGTGTACAATATGCTAGCCCCGTGATTAATTCTATATGGCCTGTTTTCATTTTCATCCATATCTTCCTATATGTATGCATTATAAAAGATATCTTATGTAATAGAGCCACATAGGAAACCTTCTCAAAAATCTTGTTTTACATGTCTGAATCATGCTTGGCACAAGTCGGTCTCCTTTAAATGTTGGTGCTAATTTGCTACCTATCTGAAATCACTGAATTTGCTGCAAGTTAATTAGGCTTAATTTGTTATTGTTGTTCTAGAGCTTTTCCCCTACAGGTGCTTCCGGTCCTTTTTAACAACTAATTAACTGACAGATCTTATACTTGCAGCAGTGGTGGTTGCGAAATTATAATCTATATGCATATGCATAAAAAACTGGTGATTATAAGGATGTCTAAGTATGGTTGATGTTACAACATATTATCTCTGCCCATTCTCCTCTTGATCTTATTGATTTTTTTTTTTGTTCTCACGCAGATACATTTTGCTTTGCAAGTTCACTATACAGAACAATTTCGTATAGTATGATAGAAAAATGGATACTTTCAAATTACCGGCCTGGCAAGGATTTCCGGTTATTACTATAGCAGTCATAGAACTATTACGGCAATGAGTGCCTGAAGCGTACAATTGGGGATATTGAGATGTGATGACTGTTGGTGCCAAGCTAGATGAGAAAATAGAACTGGCAAAACTTTTAGACCGTGTGCTGATTCCCGTGAAAGGGAGCTTGGAGGATCATAGCGCAAAGATCATTTTTTTTTTTGCCACGATATGGTATACATCGATAGGTAGCTTCCGGCTAATAACTGGGGTATCTCCAAATTGTTACATTGGATTTCAAGTTGGTCAATTCCTGTTATTCCGAAGTGTCTAACCTTGTGCTATTTCTTGTGCCAGCATTTTTTTTTGCAGCACCAAAACAAGAGGAAAGACTATCTGATGTTTTTACTTCACTCATATGCTTGGGAGAGATGGCTATACAGAACGACGAAGGCCGTGTAAGAAAATTATTTAATGCCATAGGAAAAGTTTTGGACAGCTGAAGAGAAATATTTTATGCTATAACTGGCCTGAGGTATGTAGCTCAAAATAAGTGTCAACGTCCAAGAATGAAGCTAATATCTATGATCTTTTTTTTAATGTTAATATAGTGGTAGCAGACCTGGCCTACATTTTCTTAGCAATAGACAGCCATTCGATGGAGTTACTCCTAGGTTTTCTTGGGACCTTGCCCTTGGTCTTGCATCTGAAATTGTGAGCACTCATTCCATTGAGATATGCTGTGATACGCCCTTTGCATTTGATGTGTGATCCTTTCAAGTCACCAAGGTAGACGTTTGTATCTTGCTTCAGAAAGTTGAGTTCCTCTATGCATTATACGTATATAATTTACTCGACCGTTGTCTGCAACCATGGTGAGATGGCCAGACTGGAAAACATCCAGGGCAACTGAAAGATAAGGTCACTCAGTGCTGTTGTTGCTGCCACAAAGTGGTGCCGCGAGCTGTCATAGAGTTTGATTGATGTTCGTTTTGACGGATTTAGACAAGGTTGTATTTTGATGATATACATGCCTTTTGATTCATTTTTCATTTCGTTCAACACCAGTGATGCAAATTAATAGGTCGTTTGTTATTTATCTTTATTATTGGTGCCAACATTGTTTCGAAAGACCCTTCTTATGGGAGTAAAAACAACTTCGATTTTGATTAACATAGTTTTGTCACCCGTAGCAGCGCACGGGCATTGGCTAGTTTTAGATAAAGGATGAAACATTCGGCCTCTACATCCAAAGGATGTACACAGCCAATTATTACAGAGTCTTACAAAGAGATTAAAAAAAAGGAAGCCAACTGTCTTTAGGCTAAAAAAGCCTAGGAGCTAAAGCAGACGGTATAAATGTTTCCACCCTCGGTTCGTTATTTTTAGAGCAATCATCTCCAATTTCTTGCTCATTTCCGAGAGTACGTCTTTGGCCTTCTCATCACGCTGCTGCTGTGCCCAGAAGCGTAGCCAGTATGCTCCCCTGAAAATAACCTGCATCACGGAGTTAGTTTTTAGTTTATTAAAAATAACATCGTTCCGGCATCTCTAGATGGCCCAGCATAAGGCAGCCACCCCAACCCAGATCAAATTTTTGGCTTTCTTAAGCCAAGTACCGAACATATGCCTTATCGATCTAGATTGTTGTAAACTAGTAGCAAAGAAAATAATCCTCCAAAGCAATTTTGCACAAGGGCAATAACGCATGAAGAACTACACGGTCCAGTTCCCATTTCATCTTATTATTCAAGTGGCCATGCGCATGAGACAGAAAAAATCAGTGGTAAAAAACTGGCTCGTTAATCTGTTTCATCCCTGCAGGTTTATGCTGTGTCCATTAGTGGTAAGAATCATATGAACTTGTGATACTGAACTCTTCCAATTGCAATGTTTCATATTTGTCTGACACTCCGACCTCTATGCAAGCAGCTAGGATTTGTTCTCTTAGCATCAATATGGGAGTATGACTTCCCTTCGTTTATGGTTCTGATCATAGCCATACTGAATGATGGTGCTGCATCTCTGAATTTGTCTTCTCATTCAAAATGACTGCAATACTGTTATACGAGATTGATACGGATTTGGAATGTTCTCGGATCAGGGACCATCATGACGATATCGAAGGATCGCGTGCAGCCATCGCGAAGGCCAGATAGGTGGAAGCAGAAACCAGATATTTGCAACTGGTGTCGCTTTCCGAGAAGTCAACCGATTTCAACTTTAACCAAAGTTCTACAAAAATGTACTAACATTTACAGTAAAAAAAGTATCAGTAGATTATTGACGGAATATATTTTCATAATGAATATTGATTGAGACATAAATATTAATACTAATCACTATAAATTATTCAAACTTTACCAAATTTGACCGACATGATTCTCATAATATTATTCTTTTTGGGACAGAGGGAGTACCAATGTGCCATTTCTATCGGGTTCCCATGAACGTTTTAGAGTTTTGTTTTCTCCCGTTACAAGGTACATGTTTGCTAGTCCTATAAGAAAGAGTTGTTATGAGCTTTATGTTGATCAGATTTTTTTAAGTTTAACTAAATTTGTAGAAAATATTAACAACATCTATATCTCTAAAATATTTTTAGTGATATATTTAATAATACTAATTACATATAAAAATGTTATTTTTATATATTTAATCAAAGTTGAAAATATTTTTTCTCAGAAGTAAAAATGACATTTTTTTAATGAGACTGACAAGCTAGTATGCATGTTGCGTTCTCCTTTCATCCATCTGAGCATAGAACACCGGCAGGGGCTAACAATAAATGATTAAAAGGAGCATCCTATGGAGCGAAAATTTCCTTCACGGAGTATTTTTTTTTTCCATACTTGTCCTCTATTCGCGGCAAATAAAATCAAATATGATTCTGCTGACGTACTCTCCTTAAAAAAACATGCGCTATAATTCTCGATATGTCCTACTCAAGCTTGTGTATATATATAAACTGCAATAGAGGTCACAAGTAATTGCGTGCGTGATCTTCAGTTAATTTTCGCCCTGTTTTAGAACCTGGACTCCTACTACCCAGCCGTAGTACTAGTTAAGATAGAATCAAGATCTAGCATGAATACGAGAAACTACATGTGTGGTGGCTTTACGTGCGTGGTGATCGTCATACTCGTAGCATCATTGAAGCCTGTAGCGCAATGTAACTTTAGATTCTCTCTCTTTTTTCCCCAGTGAATTCGTTGTAGATTTGTATACTCCGTGCTGATGACACATATCTATTGTAGCAGGTCGTCCTCTTGAGCTTCCGCATGTTGGAACTACTGGAAGAAACCGCACATATGGGGCGCGTTTGGAAACCGCACATATGGACTCACGAACACTACAAGCATTGGCACTACGCGCTTGGGAGTAGGAGTAGATGTGAGCAAGGTGGTTCTAAATTGGTGCCAAGCGAGAGATTGTCCCAAACATGTGTGTTACTGCTGCCTGACTGTAATGCCGAAAGGGTTGTGTTTCGACACCGTAGAAGAGTGTAGGGCCGCGTGTCCTACATGCAATCCTAAATGCCCGCCATGATCTTTCGAAAAAATAAATGCCCGCGCCATAGTTCAAGGTGCGTGATCATATCAATCCACGCGATTAATAATAATGATTTTTAAGCCCTCTATGCTCATATCGGATCTTTTTTACTTGGACTACTTTTATCGCTCCTCTCTCTTTCAAATGTTTCTATTCTTAATTTGGAGCTGGTGTTAAAGCCATGTGTCATAATTATTTAACAAATACAAAGTGGAACAGCTCCTAGAAAGAATAGCCTATCCACGTCATCAATATTTTTACCACCCTCAGATTTCACCTCCTACGGCCAAGATCTACCGTTCCAAGCTGAAAGCATCTAGGCCCTTTGATGTGGGTTTCGATGATTGATGACAATATAGTTTACTATGACTAACGTGTGTTTTGCAGAAACAATGTGAGCTATGGTCATGGTAATAGAATCTCAGGCAATTTGGTTGGCATGCCCTCTTATCGATGGAAATCGTTTCGGTTTTCAAAGGTTGGACGACAAGGTTAAGGACGGTTAGTTCCGATTGTCGATGGTGTTGAGAGACATCGGATTAGTCGTTAGGCCTGTTTTTCTCCTTTGGCCGTACTATTAAGGGGGGTGCAAATGGGTAGCTTGACCTAGTTGAGTCTCGGGTTTAGGTGTGGTGCACACTGGTGAAATCTTAGCGCTAGGAAGTTACTTGTGAGCCCTGAGAGTCATTGAAGTCGTCGCCGTTTTCAAAGGATCGCTGATCGAGTGAAAACGGGAGCTTCAACAGGCGCCGGACGCGCCAGCCGTGGGCGCCGGACGCGTCCGGCGCACGGTGAACTCTTCTGCTGGTCTGCTCTGAGGGGCGGACGCGCGGTCCCGCGTCCGGCGCTCGGCCGGACGCGGACCAGAAACTTTCTGGAGCCGGCCTTGGGACAAAGTGCGCTCCGGACGCGCTCCGGACTCTGGCGCCGGACGCGTCCGGCGTGTGCACTGTAGCTCAACGGCTAGCTGACCGTTTGAATTCTTTGCGCCGGACGCGTCCCGGGCGGGACGCGTCCGGCGCTCTCGATGCGGGGTAACGGTTGGATTTCAGCCTTGGCTATAAATACAACCACACCCCCTCCATTTCGGCTCTCTTGCTCATTTGATCACCGGTAGACACCTTGTGAGAGCGGGAGAGTTGCAAGAGCCTCATGACTTGAAGAGATTTGAGAATCCATGAGTTCATGAGCGATCGAGAGTAGCTAGTGTGCATCCACTCTTCTCCCTAGACTTTGCGAGGTCAAGTGAGAGTTTGTGCTTGTTACTCTTGGTGATCGCCATCACCTAGACGGCTTGGTGGTGATTGGAGCTTGGTGATCATCCGGCGGTGCTTGTGGATGACCCAACTCATCTTGTGAGCGGTTCTTGGCGATTCACCGCGTCGGAGCGACGAAGAATCAGCCCTAGAGAGCACTTGGTCCTTGCGAGGATCAAGGGGGAGCTACACCCTTGCGCGGGTGCTCCAACGAGGACTAGTGGAGAGTGGCGACTCTCCGATACCTCGGGAAAAAGATCGCCGTGTTCCTTGTCCCCTTAATTTCCGCATTTATTTTCTAGCACTTACATTCTTGCAATTACTTTCATAGAATTGCCATGCTAGAATAGGATTGGAACTTAGGGTGCAAAACTCTAGTTGATCGATTGTCTAGGAACACACATAGGCACAAAGGGGTGAATCATGGGCTAGTAGGTTTAATTCCGAGAGAATTTTTAGAATTAGCCCAATTCACCCCCCCTCTTGGGCATCTTGATCCTTTCAAGTGGTATCGGAGCCGGTTTGCTCTAAATTAGGCTTAACCACCTAGAGTAAAGATGTCCCATGGGATGGACCTCCTCCCATGTTCGAGGGAGACGATTTTCCTTATTGGAAAATTCGCATGGAAGCACATTTAGAAGCGATAGATGTTGGATGCTTCCGTGCCGCTTCTCAAGGACTCCCAAAACCCAAGGATTCAGCTAACTTTGTCGGTGAAGAGGCTAACTATGAGAAGTGGAATGCAAAGGCAAGGAACGCTATATTCCGCGGTCTTTGCAAGGATGTGTTCAATCGCGTTAGGAACCACAAGGACGCCCATGCACTATGGTCCGACCTTTGTGCGCTCCATGAGGGAACTAAGAGTGAGCGTGAGGAACGCTATCATCTTGTTATGCGCAAGTTAAATTCTTTTGAGATGAAAGCTAATGAAAGTGCTAATGAGATGTATTCCCGTTTGAACACTATTGTAGAGGAACTCAATGGGCTTGGACTCAATCAAATGTCGCCATCCGATGTTGCAAGAAAGATCCTATGTGTCCTCCCCATTGAGAAATATGGGCACATTGTCACCGTGCTTCACCAAGGTGATCTTTCCAATGCTACACCGACTCAAATATTGGGAAAGATCAATGCTCATGAGATGTACATGCATCTCACCCCGAGGATGGCTCATCATCCAAGAAGAAAGATTTGGCCCTCAATGCAAGTCACTCAAGAAAAGGCAAGGCCAAGGCAACTCATGATGATTCTAGTGATGCTGAAATTGATGATGTGAGTCTTGCTCTCATGGTGAAGAAGACCACCAAGATGTTGAAGAAGCTCAACAAAAATGGTGTCAAGTTTGATGGCAAGAAGAAGAAGTTCTTCACAAGTAGCAAAAGGAAGCCCATCTCCGAAATGGAGTGCTTCAATTGCCGCAAGACTGGACATCTAGCTCATCAATGTCCGGAGCCTCCAAGAGACAAGAAGTACAAGAAGAAGAAGGGCAAGGACAAGAAGGATGACTCAAGTGATGATGAAGAAAAAGAAAAGAAGAAGAAAGACAAGCATCACAAGAAGAAGGAAGAAAAGAAAGAGCATCACAAGAAGAAGGATGGCAAGGCATATATTGTTGGTGATTGGCTCACCGATATTGAATCCTCTTGTGGGTCATCCGATGAGGAAAGTGATGATGAAGGTGTTGCTGCTATTGGCATTGGATCTTCACCACCTCCACAAATCTTGCCATCATCATCTACTCCATCCCACTTTTGCCTTATGGCTAAAAGTGAAAAGAAGGTACATTCCAAACATGGTGATAGTGATGATAGTGGTAGTGAAAGTGATAGTGATGATGAGTATGAGTCACCTACCTATGATGAGCTTGTCAAATTGCTTAGAAAGTACTCAAAAACCATCATTAAGACTAGAGGAAGATGTGATGAGCTTGATAGTGAAAATACTTCTCTTCTAGAAAAGATGGAAGCTATGCGAAAAAACTAATGATGAGCTTAGAGATCAAAATGAAATCATGTCTTCTAAACTCAAGGAACTCAAAGCTTCTTCAAAAGAGCTTAAAGTTGAAAATGAGAACCTTGAGAAGAAGCATGATGAGCTCAAATCTAGTTATAGCTCTCTAAAAGAGGAGTACACAACTATTAAAGTTGATCATGGGAATCTAGCGATGGCTTATGAGCTTCTTGCCGAAACACATGAGGCTACTAACAATGTTGCTAAGAATGATGTAGCTACATCATGTGATGAGATCATTGAGCAAGGTGCTAGCAGCAAAGGCAAGTCAGTGGTGGTGACTGAGAATTATGATGACTATGTCAAGATAAAGAATGAAAATGAACAGCTCAAGAAGGATCTTGAACAAGCAAAAATCAGTCACACCGTCACTATTGAAGATGAAGGACTAGCACTTGAGAATGAGAAGCTCAAAGAAGAGAACAAAAGACTCCACTTTGAGATGTCATGCTTGAAGCAACCAACAAATGAGTCACTTCTAGAAGAGAACAAGAAGCTCAAGCAAGAGAAAGAACACCTCAAGATTGGACTGAGCAAGTTTGCAAAAGGAAAGTCACTTCAAAGTGAGCTCTTGATGAACACCGTGATGAAGACCGATAGAAGTGGCATTGGGTTCAAGTCACATCAAGAGAAGCAACATCAAGCAAAGCAAGCAAGTCAACAAAAGCAAAAGCCAAAGCCAAAGCCAAAGAGATGTTTTGAGTGTGGACAAGAAGGTCACTTTGCTCATGAGTGTGAAACCCCACCACCACAACCCTTGCCCAAGCATGCTAGACCCTTTGCATACAATGCTCATTATGTGGTTAGAAAGGATTCAAAAGGACAAGTGAATGTCACCTTCTTAGGTCCCCCAATAAGAATAGGCCTAAGCAAATTTGGGTTGCAAAGTCTCTAGTAGAGAAAGTCAAGGGCCCTCAACAAGTTTGGCTCCCTAAACCTCAAGCTTGATCTCTTGTGTGTAGGTGAACTACGGACCGGTGGAAGTCATTGGGTTATTGATAGTGGTTGCACTCAACATATGACCGGTGAACCTCGTATGTTTGCCTCACTAGATGAAGGGGAGCAAAATCAAGATAGGATCACATTTGGTGATAATTCAAAGGGCAAAGTCAAGGGTTTGGGAAAAGTTGCAATATCAAATGATCACTCTTTGTCAAATGTGCTTTATGTTAAACCATTGAGCTTCAACTTGTTTGTCGGTGGGTCAATTGTGTGATCTTGGTTTCAAATGCTTGTTTGATGAGAAGGAAGTGATAGTGTCAAAGAAAGAAGACTCAACTGTGATATTCAAAGGCTTTAGATATAACAATCTCTATCTAGTGGATTTCACCTCCGAAGATGCAAATCAATGTTTGTTTGCTTTCCAAGACTTCACTTGGGTGGTTGTGGCATAGGAGGCTAGCACATGTTGGGATGAGTACACTCAAGAAGCTTTTGAAGAAAGAGTTAGTGAGGGGCTTGAAAGATGTCAAGTTTGAAAAGGACAAACCTTGTAGTGCATGTCAAGCCGGCAAGCAAGTTGCAAACACTCATCCAACCAAAGCTTTTCTCGTCAACTTCAAGAGTGCTAGAGCTGCTGCACATGGACTTGTTTGGACCAACCACATACAAGAGCCTTGGTGGGAAACTCCATTGTCTAGTGATTGTTGATGACTTCTCAAGATACACATGGACCTTCTTTCTTCATGACAAATCCGAAGCCACCCCTTGCTTCAAGAAGTTTGCAAAGAGAGCTCAAAACGAATTTGATGTCAAGATCAAGAAAATTAGAAGTGACAATGGCAAAGAATTTGACAACACCAACATTGAAGCTTATTGTGATGAAGTTGGGATTAAACATGAAGTCTCATCCACCTACACACCTCAGCAAAATGGCATAGTTGAGAGGAAGAACCGGACCTTAATCACTCTAGCAAGAACAATGCTTGATGAGTACAACACCCCGAGAACTTGTGGGCTGAAGCTATCAACACAAAAGCATGCTATGCATCAAATCGGTTATATCTTCATAAGTTTCATGGCAAGACCCCTATGAACTGCTCAATGGGAAGAAGCCGGACGTCTCCTACTTCCGGGTGTTTGGTTGCAAATGCTACATCTACAAGAAAAGGCAACACCTAGGGAAGTTTCAAAGACGTTGTGATATTGGTTTTCTTGTTGGTTACTCATCAAAATCCAAAGCATATCGAGTATTCAACCATGCCACCGGGTTTGGTAGAAGAAACATATGATGTGGAGTTTGATGAATCTAACGGCTCCCAAGGAGCAATTGAGAATCTTGATGATGTAGGTGATGAACCTTTGAGGGAAGCAATGAAGAGCATGCCGGTGGGAGACATCAAGCCTAAAGAAGATGATGATGAAGTGCAAGTCATTGACAAGCCTTTCTCTTCTTCAAGTGTGCCTCAAGATGACAAGGAAAAGATGGGATGACCGAAAATGAAGACACTCATGTTTCCCATGAACAAAGAGAGGCACAAGCTCAAGATGTTGATGCTCCTCAACCTACTCCTCAAGTGGTTGAAAAGAGAATTCCCAAACTCCACGATCATCCACAAGATCAAATCATAGGGAGTCCATCAAGGGGTGTAATGACTCGATCTCAAAGACTTGCTAGCTTTGCTTTGAACATCACTCGTTTGTTTCTTGTGTTGAGCCAAAGGATGTAGGTGAAGCTCTTCAAGATCCGGATTGGGTGAATGCCATGCATGAAGAATTGAACAACTTCACCCGCAACAAGGTTTGGACACTTGAAGAGCGTCCCAAAAATGCAAGAATCATAGGTACCAAGTGGGTGTTCCGCAACAAGCAAGATGACCAAGGCAATGTTGTGAGAAACAAGGCAAGGCTCGTGGCAAAGGGGTTCTCTCAAGTTGAAGGCCTAGATTTTGGAGAGACCTTTGCACTGGTTGCAAGACTTGAAGCCATCCGTATCCTCCTTGCATATGCTTCACACCATGAAATGAAACTATTTCAAATGGATGTGAAGAGTGCATTTCTTAATGGTTTCATTAATGAGCTTGTTTATGTTGATCAACCTCCCGGGTTCGAAGACCCTAGCTGTCCTAATCATGTTTTCAGGTTGTCCAAGGCACTTTATGGGCTCAAGCAAGCCCCTAGAGTATGGTATGAGCGCCTTAGGGACTTCCTCATTGAGAAGGGGTTCACCATCGGGAAGGTTGACACCACACTCTTCACCAAGAAGCTTAATGGAGAGATCTTCATTTGTCAAGTATATGTTGATGATATCATCTTCGGCTCAACAAATGAAGAAGAATGCAAGAAGTTTGGTGACATGATGTCAAAAGAGTTCGAGATGTCTATGATTGGTGAGCTCAACTTCTTCCTTGGTTTTCAAATCAAGCAAATGAAGGAAGGGACCTTCATATCTCAAGAGAAGTACACCAAGGACCTCCTCAAGAGGTTTGATATGAAGGATTGCAAGCCAATCAACACTCCCATGGCATCTAATGGGCATCTCGACCTTGATGTGGAAGGTAACTCGTGGATCAAACTCTTTACCGCTCTATGATCGGTAGCTTGTTGTACCTCACCGCATCTAGGCCCGACATCATGTTTAGTGTGTGTATGTGTGCTCATTTTCAAGCCGATCCTAAGGAAGCTCACCCGAGTCTTTGTCAAGAGGATCCTTAGGTACTTGCAAACTCACCCCAAGCATTGGTCTATGGTATCCCAAAGGAGCAAGATTCCAACTTGTTGGCTATTCCGATTCGGATTATGCCGGTTGCAAAATTGATAGAAAAAGCACATCCGGAGGGTGCCATTTGCTTGGGAGGTCACTTGTCTCTTGGTCATCAAAGAAGCGAACGTGTCGCTCTATCCACAGCCCGGCGAGTATATAGCAGGGGGCTTGTTGTGCACAAATCTTGTACATGAAACAAACCCTCCTTGACTACGGTGTGAATCTTGGTCAAGTGACTCTATTGTGCGACAATGAGAGTGCGGTAAAAAGATTGCCAACAACCCGGTTCAACACTCTCGCACAAAGCATATAGATATCCGCCACCACTTTCTTAGGGATCATGTCTCTAAAAAGGATATATCTCTAGAAGGTGTGAGAAGTGAGGATCAATTAGCGGATATCTTCACAAAGCCATTGGATGAATCAACCTTTTGTAGGTTAAGGAATGAGCTCAATATCCTTGACCTAAGCAACTTCACAAGGAAGAGGTGAAAGGTGTTGTCGGTTGCATTGCATTGTTTATAAAGCACGTCTAAATTTCTGTAATGCATATAGGGCTTGTCTAACATGGTTAAGATAACACTCTTTGGAGGTGTGAAGAAGCTTACCCTTGGTTCAAACCTGACAAGCCGCCTAGATTCAAATTCCAGTAATTTTAGGTGCTTGTGTGTTGCTCTTCGTTTCTTTTCGTTTATTCCTTGAGCAACCTCTGTGTTCGTCCATGAATTGAGAAAGCTTTTGATGCTTCTATTGGTTTAGAAACTCAAGCTCATGGCCATACGTTGTTCCTCGTCTGTGTTTATTGCCTATTTTTGAAAATTATTATAAGCCTATGGCAAAATCATTTGAAAAACTGAGTGTTTGAGAGTGAAGATCTCACATTGGCTCCAAACTGTGTTTAGTTGACTCTTCAAAAGTTTGGAAACCAATTGGGAACAGTGCCGCGAAGAAAAGATTCAACTCGAGCGTTTTAAAGAGCGCCGGACGCGCACTTGGAACCCTATGGACGCGTCCGGCGCGTAGTGAAAAGAGACGTGAAGAAAGACGAGAAGATCAACACCGGCGGACGCAAGACACGAGTGTTTCGCCAAGGTCCGGCGCGTGCGTCTCGCAGCAAGTCCGATGGATCGGTCCCGAGCGGCCGGTTTTTCTCGAACTCTACGTTCGGAGTCCGGCGGTGCCCCGGACGCACTCCAGACGCGTCCGGCGCGAAGAGGATGAGCTTGGTCACTTAATCTGATGTGTGGGGCCCCCTACTCCTTCTCCTCATTCCGAATCAGCCCACGGCCTTCTCCTTCCTCCTTCGCCAGCCGTACACCACCGCCGGCTGATTGCTCCGCCCTTACCCTAACCGCCGCAGCGCCGCACAACTCCGCCGCATTCAGCCCTGGTACTCCGGTGCGCGAGCTTGCTAGCCACCACCTGTCATCTTCTCGGCCTCCACGCCCACTCCTCGAGCCAGCGCCGCCCCAGTTCGATTCTCGCCGCCATAAACCGCCATTGCCGCCGCTCAAAGCTCCTCATCTTCACCGGCAAATAGTCGTGCTCCGTCCGTGGCGTGCGCTCTGTGGCCTTCTCCTTCTCGTGATTGCTCGCCGGTCGGCGTCATTCATGAACAGGGGAGGACAATCCAGGGTAAGATGCCACCCCACACTCAAGGTGTTCGGTTCTGATCACTGTTTTGTCAATCTCTTGACATAATATTTCTACAGTGACTCCATCTTTCACCGAGGGTGCCCTACACTGTCGTCTTCTCATCTATTCACAGGAGTTGGTCGTGTCGTAGGTATATTGCCATATTCTATCTAAACACTTACCTAATGCTATGCTTCCAATAGGGTTACTCACCTCTAGAAGATGCTTATGGTTATGTATTCCCTCTATTCTATTTCTTGCAGCGAGCTGGTCACTTGATTTCCGACAGTGGACAGTGGGCAGTGAAAAACCCTAGGCCAAGCCTGAGGGTATGGATCGAGGCCAAGCCTCTTGAGATGACAGCCATCTTCGACGGTGATTCGATTGCCCGATCGGTAGCGGTGTCGATCATGCCCGAGTGCAAAAATTCAGGGCGGGGGTTCGGGGGAGATGACGATCCAAATAGAAGACCAAATCTTCCTAAGATGATCGAGAAAGCAAAGGGTAAGAAAGTATTGACCATCGGGAAAGGAAGAGGCGGCCACCGGATGCTCGGGCGCGAAAGGCGTCCCGAGAGGAGAGCTCGCGGGGGTGCGAGCATTGTGATACAAGAGCCTAGATCAAGGTAGCACGGGGAGGCGAGGCGGAGGCCCCGGGGCGAGGAAACCACTCTTGAGCAGCAGGATCTTTCTCCTTTACGACGGTCCTCCCGTGTCGGGACTCTCCGGCGACGGGCGGCTCGGCGATCCACGGGAGTCGGTCCTTCTTCTACTCCACGGAGGCGGCCCTAGCGGGGGCCCTACAGGACCTAGACGAGTACGGAGGAGCTTTTGACGCGAGTGCCAAGAAGATTCGAGGCTATCGAGCGGTGAACATAAACACCTGGTTTCCACCTTCCAGAGAGAGAGCTGGTGCACCTTATTACACAGCTTTGCACAAGTCCCTAGTTGAGGCATACAGGCAGAAGTCGAAGATTACCAAGCAAAGGACAGTGATAGCTGACTCCTTCTCACATGTGTTGGGCCAGGCCTTCAGAGAGTATTTGGGTGCACAGCCAGGCATGATTGATCTAATTGGAAGATCTGGCAGATATATTCCAGAATGGGTGTTAGAGTTCTATGCTACACCGTGGATTGCTCCAAATCATTCACTCATTTCATACACCATTCGTGGTCGAGACGAACTTGTCCAAATGAGGAAGCCGGAAGTTCTTGGGGATTTCGAGCGGCCCATCAAGCTGCATCAGCTGTGCTTTCCAGGGATTGAGCCACCCCGCCGTGCACGGGGAGGAGTAGTGCCACCTCCCGAGATCATGAGAGAGGTCTTTGGACCTAACTTTGGTGTAGGTCGAGCGGGACACCACAGGGATGAGCTACGCCTTGCTCGAGTCCTTGATCGATTCGAGAGGTATACAATTCTTGCTAGGCCCGGTTTCAGGAACGGGTTCACTAGGCTCCAGCAGTGGGTAGTGTCGCATCTTGTGAGGAAGATTCCTTTTGACATCTGGGATTTGATTCTTTGTGATATGGAGGATGTTATCTATGGGAGCTTCACCAAACACCGGCTAATGCACTATGCTCATTGGATCACCTGGCTCATCTATAGAAATGGTGATCTTCCAGACTCGATCAGAAAGGAATATGAAGATCCGCAGAATTATGAGGTGTTTGGCTCCTATGATGCTTCACAGATTGTCAGAGTCACCGCAGATGCTCCTCCAGTCATTCCTCGCCATGGAGATCCGATTCACAGAGACGGAGCCGAGCAGATGCTAGAGTTGAGCAAACTAGCGCGATGAAGAAGCGAGCTTGCGAAGCCGAGGCGACGGGATATGAGATCACTACCTCGGACTCGAGGATGATGAGGAGTACTACATTCCAGTTCGTCCTCCCCCTCGTCGGCATGATGCGAGGCGGGCGATTCAGAGCAGCCATTGAGTGCTTGACTCAGGTACTTGATAGACTGGCTGCAAACCAGGAGCGTGCCGAGGAGCGGCATGAAATTGCTCTAGCTGAGATACGAGCTCGCCAGGATGCACGATCGGCTTCGACGGCAAGACACAGACCATGACCTTGATTGCTTCACTGTTTCAGCGAGACAGGGTGCCACGGTACCTCGGGAATTCTTCCCTCGGCTCCGAGTCGGCCCGGCGGGGACGAGACTTTGGGAGTAGGACCTTCTCGATGCCGATCACGAGTGCGGGCTTACCGGCTTCGTGGCATAGCACCTTCTTCTCCAGCGGTTCGGTGTCCCCGGTTTTCCACGGATCTCCACCGGCTTCTCACCCGTTGGCTCTCATCCGTTATTCACTCCCGGACTCGGGTGCGGCCCATCATCGGGCTTCCTACGGTGCACTCACGGGAGAGGCGACACACGAGTACATGAGACAGCCTATTCGGCATGACTCGCAACCTCGCGACGAGCGAGATTCCTCCGGTGGATGTGCACCGGCACATCGGCACTATACCTTCCTTAGTGGCTTCTACAGATCCTCTTCCTACTACTGAGGCAGTACCACAGGTGGCTCCTACTCTTCCACTCGCTACACCGTCAGAGCCACAGGGTCACCCAGAGATAGCTCCAAATCACGGTGCCAACCACGGAGACGCGACGATTCACGGTGTCGGTTGAGCGCCCCCGCACCGCTTCACCGCACCCGACGGAGGGTCGGCGGGCTCCCGTCACTCGGTCCAAAGAGAGCTCGATGATGACGCCCGAGATGATGCCACAAGATTCGTCATTGCTCCACATGCTCGTGACACCGGCTCGTCTCGCTCCTTCCACCCTCGGCCTTAGGTTTTGGTCCTTGATGCCAAAGGGGGAGAGTTGGGAGTATGTAGACTTAGGGGGAGCTCTCGGCTTGGGATTTGGTTCTTTTGATTGATACATTTGCATGCATCATGTTTACTTTATGCATTGTATGATATGTGTGAGGTACTTTCAATCGCATGACATATGCTCTTCGGTTTGGTATCACCTTCTATGTCACCCGGCTCTTTGCTCATATGTGCTTGGCTTCCGCGGTTTACTCGATTCCATATGAGCTATGCTTTTGTCTTGTGCTAACTCGTTTTTGCGAGATTATATGTGCACAGATCTTTTGGCTTGATGTCACATGAGTCATTCTAATCTTTGCTCTTATTGTCAAAGGCTCATGTGAATCAAGCATGCTTGAAAACCTCAACTAAACTCTTCATACTCCAGAGGTTGTCATCAATCACCAAAAAGGGGGAGATTGAAAGCATCTAGGCCCTTTGATGTGGGTTTCGATGATTGATGACAATATAGTTTACTATGACTAACGTGTGTTTTGCAGAAACAATGTGAGCTATGGTCATGGTAATGGAATCTCAGGCAATTTGGTTGGCATGCCCTCTTATCGATGGAAATCGTTTCGGTTTTCAAAGGTTGGACGACAAGGTTAAGGACGGTTAGTTCCGATTGTCGATGGTGTTGAGAGACATCGGATTAGTCGTTAGGCCTATTTTTCTCCTTTGGCCGTACTATTAAGGGGGTGCAAATGGGTAGCTTGACCTAGTTGAGTCTCGGGTTTAGGTGTGGTGCACACTTGGTGAAATCTTAGCGCTAGGAAGTTACTTGTGAGCCCTGAGAGTCATTGAAGTCGTCGCCGTTTTCAAAGGATCGCTGATCGAGTGAAAACGGGAGCTTCAAAAGGCGCCGGACGCGCCAGCCGTGGGCGCCGGACGCGCACGGTGAACTCTTCGGCTGGGTGCACTCTGAGGGCGGACGCGCGGTCCCGCGTCCGGCGCTCGGCCGGACGCGGACCAGAAACTTTCTGGAGCCGGCCTTGGGACAAAGTGCGCTCCGGACGCGCTCCGGACTCTGGCGCCGGACGCGTCCGGCGTGTGCACTATAGCTCAACGGCTAGCTGACCGTTTGAATTCTTTTAAGCGCCGGACGCGTCCGGTAGGGCGCTCGTCCGGCGCTCTCGACGAGCTGAATTGCGGGGTAACGGTTGGATTTTTGGCTATAAATACAACCACACCCCTCCATTTCGGCTCTCTTGCTCATTTGATCACCAGACACCTTGTGAGAGCGGGAGAGTTGCAAGAGCCTCATGACTTGAAGAGATTTGAGAATCCATGAGTTCATGAGCGATCGAGAGTAGCTAGTGTGCATCCACTCTTCTCCCTAGACTTTGCGAGGTCAAGTGAGAGTTTGTGCTTGTTACTCTTGGTGATCGCCATCACCTAGACGGCTTGGTGGTGATTGGAGCTTGGTGATCATCCGGCGGTGCTTGTGGATGACCCAACTCATCTTGTGAGCGGTTCTTGGCGATTCACCGCGTCGGAGCGACGAAGAATCAGCCCTAGAGAGCACTTGGTCCTTGCGAGGATCAAGGGGGAGCTACACCCTTGCGCGGGTGCTCCAACGAGGACTAGTGGAGAGTGGCGACTCTCCGATACCTCGGGAAAAAGATCGCCGTGTTCCTTGTCCCCTTAATTTCCGCATTTATTTTCTAGCACTTGCATTCTTGCAATTACTTTCATAGAATTGCCATGCTAGAATAGGATTGGAACTTAGGGTGCAAAACTCTAGTTGATCGATTGTCTAGGAACACACATAGGCACAAAGGGGTGAATCATGGGCTAGTAGGTTTAATTCCGAGAGAATTTTTAGAATTAGCCCAATTCACCCCCCCCCTTGGGCATCTTGATCCTTTCACCAGCTTCTACCCGCGTCCGCTTCTCATCAGAATCGCTTCCGATCCCATCTTCTCCGTTCCGGCTCCAGCTTCTCGTCAGAATCCGGGAGGCCAAATATATACGGGGCTTCGGCTTCACTTCCCCGGCTTCCGCTTCTCTATTCCTCTCCCTCCCCCACCCCCACTAAAAAAAAAACACGGCTCCTCTTCTTCCTCCGCGTCTCCCCGATCCGATGCGGCGCGGGCGGCGCGCGGCCGGCGGGCCGCGCGGTCCCAGCGCGCGCCGCACCCACCGCGGTGGCCGGACGCGACGGCGGCGGGGGCTCGCACGGCCGCCCGGCGGCCAAGGCGGTGGCGCGAGCGGCCCGTGGCGCGGCGGCGGCGGCCGAGGCCGGCCGCCTCGCGGCGACGCGCCCGGGCGGCACGCCTCGGCGGCGGCGCAGGTGGCCCCTCTCTTCTCCCTCTCTCACTCCCTGTCTGCCCGTCTCTTTGTAGCCTAGGGTTAGGGTTAGGGTTAGGGTTCCGCGAGGGGGCCGACCTCGTCGGGCCCTTGGCGCGGTGGCGTCCAAGGTCGGCGATATGGCGGCCCCTGCTCTCATCTTCTCCATGGAACCCTAGGTACCTATCTCTTCCTCTCTCTCTCTCTCTCTCTCTCTCTCTCTCTCTCTCTCTCTCTCTCTCTGTGTGTCTCTCTCCCTCTCTCTTTCTCTCTCGATCTCTTTCGATCCCCCTCGATCTCTTTCGATCCCTAGGTGCCCTATGGTGCTCCTACTCTCTTACTCCTGCATCTTGACAGATGAGCAATTCTTCTTTAAAAATTTGGAGCTCCTCGATATTGAGGTGAATAATCCATTTATTTGAGCATTGTATTGTTTCACATTTTACTTAAGAAAATAACTACGAGTTCGGTGGTGCAAATGTGGGAGATTGGAAAGGCCTATGATGCGAAATGAAAATGAGGTGGCTGCCACTTTGTACAAGTTGGTTTCCTTTACTTGTTCTAGATTTCTCATGGTTTGTCATCTAACCGTGGGACACGTCCATTCCCAAGCAACTCCTTTGTTAGCGAGGGTTGATGGCTTGGGATGGATGAATCCCACGGTTCCATGCCTACTATGTTATTGCTTGTTGGAGCACCGCTCCTTGGTTCTCGCTATGTTCTTCCCGTTTCTAGGCAGCCACCAATGAATGGAAATATTGAAATGAACCACCCGATTTGAATGCCGAGGCCACAAATATCTTAGACTACCTCGAAATCAACTGGTTCTATGTGCTCAAAGCTCGGTTTGTGTTGAACTGTGGACAAAGCTAAAATGCATTGGTCTTCGGTTGCTTTTGGAAAACAACGTGTCTCGAAGGTATATATATATATCCTAAATGTTTAATTTGGGGATCCTTATACTAAACATGGTACTAAATAACTTTTCGTGTCACAAAGACCCTCACCGAACTTGCCATGTTACAAAAAATGCAGTTTACTTTACTAAATAACACGGTACTGAACTTCCAACTTTTTTTCACTCAGATTGTTTACCGAAGTGAGGTAATCTGATTTAGCACCTTTTTCTTTCAATGAGTTGGCTGCGTCTTCTTTTCAAGATGGAGTTTCAGTAGCATGCTGGTCATTGCTCTCTATATCTACGCAAGTATTGTGTGGGAGGCGGGGAAGATCAATGAAGCTTATAAGAAGGTACAGGATGGATGGATGGCTAAAGGGGACAAAGTTATATTACTATTTGATTGATTGCAGGATACTTCCATAGCCTCTCGAAGATGCAAAACCCAGGTGTTGACATCATTTGTATCCAAATATATCTCTGAAATTTAATTTTAAGATCTTGCAAAACCCAGGTGCCTCACGTAGCATTGTTCTTTCTTTTGGTTACTGGCAAAGCACTCAGTACACATGAATGCTATGTGAGCACTCACTACACATGAATGCTATGTTAGGCATCACACTTTTTGCTTACTTGATCCGCTTCAATTTAAAATTTCTGCTAAAGTTTGCATGAAATGGATTACTCCTCTACCCTAATCTAAAGTTGCCAAAGAAGTGATGCTTTTGACAGTTTAAAGGGAAAATAATGTTTATTGTTAGACCTCGATATCTTTACTTAGCTGATCCAGATAGATCACTGTTGCCGGTTATCTGAACCTTAAATAAAATGAAGCAAATGGCACTTTATGCGATTTAGTTTCTTTTTGTGTCTTGGTGATACACTTGCACATGACAGTGCTAAGCTAACTTTTTCTGCGTGCCACTTCATAACTCCAAAGAGCATACTGATATTCTGCTATCGACAATTCTTCGATTACCATTTTGTTAAAACCTCCCGGAAGAAAACCCTCACTGTATGCAGATCGTCATGCTGAAGGAAGAGCTCGCCATGGCAGTTTGGTTCGAACGACACTTTCAAACGTTCGATGATGTGTTGCCAAAAAAAGTTCAATGATGGTAATGACATTAGGCTTACAGTTTCTGCAAATTGCAACCTTATATTATATAAGTAGAGAGTTCCTTCTATGTTGAGACATGCTCGTCAAGAATAACAAATACTTCTATGAATGCTGGTGAAATTTAATCTTCCTAACTGTATTTTGTGCCATGCAGACATGGAACCGATATAAATATTCACATCTGAACTTAGGAAGCGAGGATGATTCAGTATCAAGTTTCCAGCTACTTTTTTGTTGGTTTGCAGCTGGGCTGGGACATTTTCAAAGGCTGCATGCCACCCACTTGATGTTGTAAAGAAAAGGTTCCAGGTGATTTTCTTGTCTTCAAAGCAATTGATTATCTGCAGTTGCTTTGTAGTATTTAGATATAGGCAAATAACTTAATACTGGATGGCTTTGAGGCAGTCATTGTGGTTCATCATTCTATGGTTGTCTGTCTGTCCTAACTACTTAGGAGTATAATGTGCATTATATATAATGTTAACAGAGTCCTTTTCTATATGCACTCATGTAATTTATATTGCTCCCATGGTGCTATTATCCAACGCAAGTGGTAAAAAAGGAATCTACTAACATATACATAAAGGACTCTATACTCCTAACACACACCATAGTCCACCGGTCCAGTTACCATTTCCTAATTATCTATAAAGGCTGTTGCAGGGTATACTGTTTCTTTACTAAATTAATTAGAGATGTTCCGTTTACTAAAATAATTAGTCCTTTCTTGCTCAAAACAGAAGAAAAACTTTTCATGCACCCTCCAAATTAGATTAACTCATTTCCTGGTATCTGGAACTTCTCTCTTGGTCATGCCAAACATTGCAGCTTCAACCTTGACACAGGATGAAGTTAGACCGCTTTTTTTTTAATTACTCATGTGAATGTGTGTATATTTACAACTATGGTCTTGCCCTTCAGTCAACTGAAATTTATTTGTATAGAATATTTGCACCCTTTCGAGTTAATAATATTAGTCTATTTTGTTCACTGGGTATGTTTTGTGTGAGTATATTTCTACTGAATTGCTGAATACATTTATTTCCATATTTGCTTATTGCCACTTGCCAGTATGGCCTTATGTGCTATACAGGTACACCACTTCATTGAGGAATGAGTTGACCTTAGTGCCTCTTAGGCGCAAATGCCCATTTAGGTTAGCAATGAATTACTTAAGAATGACTCATGATAACAATGAATTACTTAAGAATGACTCATAATAGATTCCTTCATACCTTATGTTATACTCTGTATTTATCTTGAGATTGCTAGCCATGGGATGATCAGGTTTCCTTGGTCATAATGCAGATTGAAGGACTAAGACGCCATCCAAAATATGGAGCTCGAATTGAGAGCAGCACATACAAGAGCATGTACCATGCCTTAAAGGAGATTGTCGCAGAGGAGAGATCCTAACTGGCAAGCAGCCCAGAAGGGCGCGCGGAAGCGCGCGCCAATACACTAGTTATAAAATAAGGTTACACGCTTCGCTTCATTTGAATGGCCTTCGATTTCCAGATTGAGTTATATTTGGATTTGTTTTTAAACCTCGGTTATTATTTATAGTGTTAATTTATAATAAAATGGTATAATTTCTTCTCTCTATAGAGTATTGGGTTTCACCCCTTCCTTTCCCCCCGGAACACTCTCAGAGTAAAACACTAAGAGCCGTCGATCCACCGGAACGGAGAGCGAACAGCGAAGCCGCCACCGCCGCAGCAGCAAAGCGCTGCGCGCCATCCCCGGCTTCTCCCTCCGCGGTCGGTAGCGCCGCCAACGCCACGGCCACAGTCGACGCTCCCGAATGCCCGCCGGCCCTGCCACGATACCCCCTCCGCCCGTGCCGCTCGCGGCGGCGCAGCCCCGCGTCGCGGCGCCTCCGCCATTGTCGCCGGCGCGGAACGCCTACGGATTTACGACGCCATCTGGGTCGCGGCATCGCGGCTCAGCATCAGCTGCGCCCCATCGCCCTCGCGCACACCTGCAGCAACATCGGGCATGCCTACGGCCTTCTTCTAAGGTGAGAAAACCCCAACCGTACCTCTACAGCAGCCAATAGCTACGCTGGCCATTCTCCCTCTTCCATTCTTAATTTTGCATGCCTGATTATCACATATTCACAAATTCCTAGCGGTCCATGACCTGTGACAAGATGTTTTCATTAGCAAGCAATTGATTGACGAAGCAAAACGAAAAGACCAGAGATTGATAGTCTGTAACAGAAATTAATTTAAGTAGCTTCCGTATATCCTAACTCCTTATTAAGCAATCAGCATATATAGCGACCCCCGGCAACTTCTTCTTCATGAATCCCCCTCTTCTTCGTTTTCATTGCTCTCGCGTACGATACGATTATACAATGTGCTACGTTTCCTGAAGATCGGATCAAGATCTAGCATGAAATCGAGGGGTGTCTTTGCGTGCGTGGTGATGGTAATTCTGGTAGCATCATCGACGCCAGTAGCGCAATGTAAGTTTATATTTTGTCTCTCTTTTTTCACTGAATTCGTTGTAGATTTGTATATATTATCCTACTTACCTATTGCTGTTGAACACATCAACTGTAGCAGGTCGTCCTCTGCAGCTTGCAAATGTTGGAACTGCTACAAGGAACACTACAAGCATTAACCCTACACACTTGGGAGTAGATGTGAGCAAGGTGGTTCTAAATTGGTGCCAAGCGAGAGACTGTCCTAAACATGTGTGCTACTGCTGCTTGACTGTAATGCCGAAAGGGTTGTGTTTCTAAACATGTGTGCTACTGCTGCTTGACTGTAATGCCGAAAGGGTTGTGTTTCGGCACCGTAAAAGAGTGTAGGGCCGCGTGTCCTACCTGCAATCCAAAATGCCCACCATAATTCAAGTTTTTTTTTCTCGAATACGCACGAGAGGGTGCGTATCTTTGTATTAGAAGGGGAATAAATAAAAGTTTTTTACAAAGAGCCGTTGCCGGCTAAACCAAAAATAAACCTTTGTAATTACAAAGTGAAAATAACCATTCTAAACGACCTCCATCCATCAATAAGGTACTAACGCTCCGCCAGCTCCCTGAGCTTGACTGCTAATGCAAGAATCCAACGGTCTGCTTCCAATTTGATTACCTGGAGCATCTCCTGGATCGAGCAAGTCGCACCTCTGAAGCAGCGCGCATTCCTTTCCTTCCACAATTGCCATGAGATGAGAGCGAACAGGCTGTCCATACCTCTGCGCTTGCCAGGGGACTTGGAGCGCAGCCGTCGCCACCATGAGATGGTTGTTCTTGTTGCTGCCGGGAGAGTTAAGCCGAGTGCACGTAGAGCAAAGAACCACACTTCTCTGGACACGGAGCATTCTGCGAGGATATGATCTATGGATTCGTCCGCGATCATCACACAGAAACATCTTGTGTGTGAGGGTAGGCCGTGTCGGCGCCTACGATCAGGCCGTCCAATGTATGCGCGCGCAAAGCCAGCCACAAGAAGATTTTGACCTTCATTGGTGCCCGGGTCTTCCAAATCGGCTTGTACCGGGGAAGCGATTGAACCCGATGGAGCATCTCATACGCTGATTTGGCGTGTAGACGCCGTCCGTCGTCCGGCGCCAAACAGTCCTGTCCGGCTGGTCTGTGAGTTGATAGCTATCCACGGCATTCCAAAGGTAAACGAAGTCCGCAATGGCCTGGGATGACATGCCTACACCGGCTGCAGGTGAAGTCGCGCGCCCAAGTCTGTCGGGCGGTCCCCGGCTCACCAACAGTTGGTCACGCGTCCGGCCGGGACAAGAGCATGCACACAAGGCGCGATATCCCGAACACATTGTCCATCAATCCATCGGTCCACCCGAATAGTGTCTTGTTACCGTCGCCGATAACTTTGAATGTGGAAGCTCGAAAAAGGACTGAACTTCGTGCATGTCTTGATTGGGAGTTCGCTCCAAGCCCGGCTCTCATCAGTGTGTTGCAGCCAAAGCCATCTAGTTTGAAGTGCAAAGCCACATAACTTGATGTCAGAAATCCCTAGACCGCCCAGCGTGGTTGGCCGGCAGCAGGTCGGCCAAGACACCATGCATTTGCCCTGGACGGATTGATCAGAGCCTGCCCAAAAGAATTTTCTGCACACGGCATCAATCTCCTTCCTTGCCCAGGCCGGTAGGTTTTCAGCCATCATCGAGTATATAGGGATGGATCGTAAAACTGATTTGATCCACACTAACCTTCCACTCCTGGCCATGAGAGAGCCTTGGCACGGTGGTAGCTTTCTAGCTACCTGTTCAACTGTCGCCTGGAAGCTAGCCTTCGGAATGCGCCGTGTACTCAATGGTAGACCCACCATAATTCAAGTTGCGGGATCATATCAATACACGCGATTAACAATAATTATTAATTAAACCCTCTAGGCGTGCTCAGATTGGATCTTCTGTACTTAACTACTTTCATCGCGCCTCTGTTTTTCAAATGTTTCTTTTCTTTGGAGCTGGTGTTTGAAACCATGTCGCAATTATAAAATGTGGTTACATGCCTCGCTTCATTTGAATGACCTTCGATTTCAAGATTGAGTTATGATTTGGATTTGTTTTGAAATCTCAGTTATTATTGTAGTGTGTTAATTTGTAATAAAATGGTCTGATTTTTTCTCTTTAGAGAATGAAACCAGATGTTTCTTTCTATTATATGAAAAACATATATACATCTTGTTAATAAGGAATGTTAAATTAGTAAATAGAATAGACTTGGCATAATGAATTCCAAATCAGACCAACTAAAGTTCTGCAGAATAGTCTTGTTTCAGTTGATGCAGCAGCACTGAACTACAGTTGATTACTTTAACCTTCGGCAAACATGGCACTGTAGTTTTATTTATCTGGGGCATTTGCATATAATCTACCCAAAGAATATAACATAATCTCATTACTGTAAGATCAAGGTACTATTTTGTAGACACAATACAACCATAGAGCACAACTCCTTTGCTACCAAGAAAAACCTGTGATTATGTACCCGCGAAGCTGACAAAGTTCCGTTTCTTCCACTTGTGTGATTATGTCTCTGCTGGGCGCTAGTCGAATGAAATAAATACAATCTGAGAATTAGCCGAAAGGCTCGAACTTAGCTTGTCATATGAAATCTTGGTCCTGGTCATCTGGTCGACGAGAAGTATCTCCATCAAGCATTCTCTTCGTCATGTTGGCCCTCTGAACAAGTCGAACCAATGCTTGCACCACCTCTGACATTGGTGGCCTGAATTCTGGTTCAGGCTGCAACAAGAATTTGGTTCACAAGGTTCAGATTTTATTTAGATGATATGCTATGACTATCCTGCATAGATGAAGAATGGAGCTCCTACCTGGACACACAGGGCAAGGACATCAGCAAATCGGGATAGAGATTTGGCTGGGTATAGACCCTTGAGTGCAGGATCGACCATCCTGTCCAATGCATCAATGTCATGCAGCTGGGGTGTTGCCCACCGCACAAGTGACTGCTCTGACCTGGGTCTAGAGCTGTAATGGAAAACAGTCACACAATGGCATATATGATCATCAATACCAAATTTATAACTAAAAGAAAGCTTAAAGACAGATGATGGGAGTGTACCTGTCAAATGGTCTACGTCCTGTCAATAACTCAAGCATGACAACCCCAAAGCTGTAGACATCACTCTTGAGGGTGTACTGACCGGTCATGTCCACTTCTGGGGCAGTGTATCCAGCACTTTGTTCTGCTGCCTGCACAAGTTTATTTGGTGATCAACATTATGAAGATGATTAATGAGCCAGTGTCTGAAAGGCTGGGTAAGAATTGCATAGATGATGTATACCTAGATAACCAAGAGGACATAAAAGATATTTGCTTTTCCATCATTGTACAATATATATACATGAACTTATATAGATTCATTAAATTGTTCATTTTAGTAGCTTAACTACCAAAGATTTCTCCATGTGCTGAAGTTCATTTAACTCAACTATGCAATCAGTCTTCTTGAAATGGATATTAGTAATATTGATCATTACCTGGAATTCAGCATCAGGAATAAAGCTTGCAAGTCCAGCATCTGAAAGGTGTGGATTGAATTCTGAGTCCAGCAAAATGTTTGATGACTTGAAATTCTTATGGATGATGGATGGAGAACATATTTCATGAAGGTACCTACGAGTTATATTTCAGTTCAAAGTTATAAGGAGAAACATAATTCATAAGAAAAAAAATGTTATAGTATACATCAAGTAATGAACAAGCTCAATAATCATCGAAGTTCAATCACTCAGTGTAATATTCCACAGAACTAGAAAATGTGCCCAAACAAAAGTCTATGTTTGATTTTATTCCATTATCCAAAAAAATAATACGCAAACATGCTACCACCTCACATATGGATAGCATGATACAGTCAACATTAATACTGTTAATTTGATGGCCACTAATAATAACTTAATTGTGCAACTACATATGGATGGAAACCAAAAAGGGTCCATTTATTGTCCAGTTAGGTAGAGCCACACATGAGAGGGAAACTTCTATAGTGTTTAAAATCATGTACAATACTAAATAGCTCATATATTCAATATCACAATTCATACAATCCAGATTAAGGAACAAAATATCTAGTTTATTTCCACAATTCCACTTACTCTAGTGCACGGGCAGAGCCAAGTGCAATCTTGATTCGAGAGTTCCAGCTAAGTGGCTTGCTGTACTCATCTGAAAGGTGGAGTAGATCATGAAGCGATCCATTCCTGTGGAAATCATACACAAGCAAGTGCTGGCCATGTTCCATGCAATAGCCCACAAGCTCATTCAGATTCGGATGGTGCAATTTTGAAATGTTCGAGACCAGTTCAGCAAAATCATCAGATGATTGAAATGGCATCACAGTACTGTCTAATTTCTTGATGGCCAGAACCTATAGATAAAGGAAACAAAAGTAAGTGTCGTATATTTAAAGGGTTCAACTTTTGTATCCCACTACATAAGTGCTTTCAAAAGTAATAGGGGAAATGTTATAACAGGAAAATGGAAGCAACACCTCGCTCCGGAAATATAGCTTATTCTTAGCTCCTTATAATTTCCACCTTTCACTAATGTGATAATATGTACATTGACATAAGGGTTACTGTGGACATGCATGTAGTAACTAGCTGACTAAATATATTAGTCCTGGTTTTAAAGACCTTAAAGACACAAATCAAGAAACCTTTTGTGTACCTTTGGAAACACATAGGAATTGTGACATGAAGGTAGCATACCTTTCCATCATTGAATTGTGCCCTATAAACACGTCCAAAAGTACCCTCTCCAACAAGGTTGTCGAAGCTGAAGCTATCTGTTGCCATCTGTAGATCTGCAACTGAATAAACAGTTGCCTTTATAGGTGTAATATTGCTTCTCTTTGCAACAGGCTTGTTTGAAAAGTCATCATCATCATCAAATGATTTGTTCCGTTCTATCTTCGGAGGTGGTTTCAGATTAATTGAAGCAGGTGAAGCCAAAGACTCTATGTCTACTGCAGAGGACTCATAGATAGGCTTCATGTCTGCAACATGTGTATAAGCAGATGTTCATATAATTAGATAAATCTGTGGAAACATCTCTCAAGTGTGACAGTCTTCAAGCTCACTGACCTTTAACTTCATTTGAGGGGAAGGAAGTGAATGGCTGGTGCTGTTCAAAGTGTTCTGTCATAGCAGCTTTGCGTTTTCTTCTTTTGATCAGAAAAAATGCAACAACTGAACCAACAACCAGCAACGATATAATGATTCCTGCTACACCTCCACCGCCTATCCCAGATTTCCCACCAGAACTTGATGAACCATCACCATTCTGACCACCATTCCCATGGTTTGGAGGAGGCGGCGGCGCTGTATATGGAGGTGGCGGTGGTGCTGGTCCTGTGCTCCAAGAATTTCCGTCAGTCCTATACACAGGAAGCATATCAGTGCAAGATATAGCTCTCTACCATTTGCATGTCAAGTCGAGATAACTCACTGTAGACTGTTTATCTTCTTAAGCTGACTAGGAATCCAGCCAGTGAAATGGTTGTTCGCAACATTCCTAGAGGCAAGCAGGTTATGAGATATGGTACTGAACATGCAAATAAAGCACCATTGAATTTTACAGTTGATTACTCACAGAGTTTCAAGGGGGAGATTCGCTAAGACATTGATATAACCAGTAAATTGGTTGTTCTGCACATACCTGAGGAGAAAAGAAATGGGTTAATGCAAAACATTCTAATGAGGCATGTCTAGGAGATAAAAATAAACAGCATTGCATCATTTCATACATTCTTTTCAGGCTTGACAATCCAGTGAAACTTTGTGGTAGGTCACCACTAAGAGAATTAAAGGAGAGATCCCTGCATTACATTAGATAGGAAAATAAAGATACTCAAAACACAAGGAACCGCAAAAAACGAGGATTTTTAATACCCAAATTAAGACCTAGTGGATGATGCCCATAAAGCACTTACAGTTCTGACAAACTATAAAGGTTGGAAAATACATCAGTAATGTTTCCTTGTAGTTGGTTATGATTAAGGTTTCTGCGTGCACCAAGAAAAGAAAATCATTTATCCGTTCCAATGATACATATCCTAAGGTAAAATCAAGTCCTGGATGCAAGAGTACTCACAAATACTTAAGATTAGGCATCGTTGAAATCGAGTAGGGTAAACTTCCACCAAACTGATTTCCTGCAAGATTGCTGTACAACAAGAAGAATCATATAACAGCTATGCCACCAGAATATTTAAAGAAATTTTCGAATGCACAAAGTCACTGGGAACTTACAGTTTCTCAATCTTCATATTGGGAAGATTGTACGGTATTGCAGCTCCACCGCCAAGGTTATTTTGGCTCATGTCACTACATCAAAAGTTGATTTAGGGTGCCTATCAACTAAAGCCTCACCATGGACAAGTTTGAGCGGAATTTATAACTGGGGACTCACAGCTCAACTAATGAACCCAAGTTATTCATGTTGTAGGCCAAATTTCCGGTGAGTGACAAGTTTGGTAATATGCTGCAGCAACAAACAAAGGGAAATATGGTGAGAAGTAAGAAATGAAGCTGTGCTAGCAGGTGCTTGCAACTACACTGCATTAAAAGGCTCACATTTTAGTGACCCCGGATCCTGAGCAAGTAACGCCCTTCCATGACTGGCCACAAGGATCGCCGCCATTCGCCTGCCAACCTGTGAGCTGCCCAGGAGAATTCAGAGTGGTGAAGAGCGTGTTGAGGACATTAACTGCATGTGAGAGTGCAACAAATTAGAACAGTATACTAGGGGATGTGTCATCACAAATCTCAATTCATTTGCAAACTTGAAGCATCAAGAATATGCATAGATTCAAATTATCATAGTGCAACTCTTGGAGAAATCTGTAGTACAATCATCATGCTGTACCTAAAGAATATATCAAGAAATTATTGTGTTATCTAGGGGCGGTGTTAAAACCAAAATCTCCCTCTATAAATGCTACTCAACTATCCACTGATTCCATCAACACATGCAAGAATCTAAAAATAGTAATTTGAGTTCAAGTGTTGCTGATTGAGGTATAGAGTTCAGAGAAATCAGCTAAGAATAGGGATTTTTTTTTTAATAGAGAGAAGGTACGGGGCATTACTGCTTCTGATTTCTACTATCTCAGAAACCAAAGGCTTGGAAAAAAAGAAATTGTAAACAGATTGAAACGAGAGAGAAAAAGATAACAACAATAGGTAGAAGCCGCATGTAGGAAAAACACCGTTGCTGAATGACCCGTCTAAATCCACAAAAATTCGCACGCTCCTCGCAAAATGAATGCGGCAGAAACTGCTGGACGAACGGCAAACAGCACAGCTGATGATGTTTTGTGCCAAGAAACAGCTGAATTCAGACACCATCCTTTTCGGAATGTAGAAAAAGATAAAATTCAGAGCATCCTGGCACAAAGCAAAGACCTCCACAACCAAAATTCTAAGGTAACCTTTAACAGTAAGTAGAGAATTACGAAAATTTTGCGAGGGGCGTGCGCAATTTGGTCGGAGGGTAGAGCAGTTCGGCCGAGTTCCTGATTCCGAGACCGAATCTACCAGAGCGCTGCACGAACAAGAACCCATCTTCTATGGTTAGGCTTGGCTTAGAATTATAGCCACCCACAAATCTCACGCTCTTCCAAACCAAACACATCCAGCAGACAGAGTTCAAAAGAGCGACCCGATAAACAAGAAAAATCACACGGAAGAAGAACAAGCACAGTGCCACAGTAATGAGAGCAGGAGTTTGCAACTCACGATCGTTGGGGTCAGTGTCCGCAGCAGCAAAGATCCATCCGCCTGGTGAAATGCTGCAGCAGGAGACCAGGAACAGCAGCGTCAGGCGCCGCGCCACACCCACCACCCCGCCACCGCCTCCCCTCCTCCTCGTCGCCATCCCGCACGGAACAACAATGCTCCCCCTCCCTGACGAGGGCGCGAGGAGGAGTTCCTCTGGAGCGAGCTCCCTTGTTTATTCGGCTCCTCGGAATCCGACTGGTTTACCGCTGTTTTTTACAGATCACGCCGCTTTTCAAGACGAATGGTGACTGAATTGCGTGTCCGCGCGTTGGATTTGGGAGCTAGCGCGGCAGCAGCTGGCAGCAGAGCGCCCGGACAAGAACCCGGGTGATAGTGAGGTCAATTGCTTTGCCTGTTGTCACAGTCAGAGGCATGGACATCCGCGTGATTCGCTTCGCCTTGGCCGGGTAATAAAAAGACCTTCCGCACTGGTATACTGCAAATGAAACTGAGCAAGCATTTGGCGTCTGAATGAGCTGCAGCGGGGTACTGTAAAGTGCCAGCACAGCCACTATCTTTGGCTTCGTTCGCCAAACTTGGCGCTCTAGCGTGCGAACGGTATCAGCCGAGCGGCCCCCACCACGTGAGCACGCGAGTGACAAGCTGAGAGGGAGAGCATGGGCTGGGGAATCTTGATGGCGGGCCCTACTTTTTCAACAAACAAAAGAATGATATAACTCTTAAACCAAAAAACTAAATTAAATTTCAATTACACCACTAAATTCGTTTCAATAAATACTTTAAAACAAGATCTCACATGGATATATTTGGATAAAATTTATAAAGAATGACAAGTGGGGCCGTGGTTAGTAGTTGAAATAGAGTATGAGATACGAGAACGATGGGGCATGAAGAAACGTTTATAGAGGAGAGAATCTTGATGACTAGGACGGAATATTCTCTTTTGGGGATGAATTTAAAGTATGAAGAGTGCGAGTAGTCAAGCAGGGGGAGGAGTAACGTTCGGGAAGAAAATTTCGGATTTTTTTTCTTTTGAAAAAAATGCTAATCAATTCAATTCGTTTATTCATCATTATCATTGAGAATGCTATGCTATTATTACTCCTACGTGCTGTAGGGCATGTGAAGGACAATCAGCAGGCGATTATTGGGGATGGACAGGTGTTGGGAAAAGGCATCTCAGCAGCGGAGACATGGCATGAGCCTACGGTCAGCTAACCCCCATTCATCTTATTTGCTACAGTTTGTCTTAGCTTGTTATGCAGGGTTGGATCGGAGGTGTGGTACCTGCCGCCGGAGACCATGCCGGCTTGCGCCTCAGAAGGCCTCCGGAGGCCATCCGGAGACAACAGGCCGGCGGCCAGACCTCAGGCCTCCAAGCGGAGGTAGCGAGCCGGAGGCGAAGACCCCGACCTCCGTCGGGGGTATCGAGTCGAAGACCTCAAGGCGGAGGCATTGAGACGACGGCGGAGGCCACCGGCCTGCGCTGGGATGTCTGGCCCATGGAAGACGGCCCACCAACGGCCCGGAGCAAGGAAGACGTAGAACGCTTGGCGTGCCCGGGAGAGCCCACGGACCGCCGAATACTCCAATGGACGACCTTGCCCCCGGCCCGGTCCCCACCGGAAGGGTCATAGAATTAGGGTTTCCCCGTTTCCCCATTGGGGCCGTATTGTCTTTTTGTACTGGGAGCCGGATCAAGCTATATAAGGAGCCCCCAGGCCCCTCGTTGTAAGAGAGGATTCCGGGAGTGGAAGAGCTTCCTCTCTTCACACTCTAGCATTGTAATTGTGATTACGATTGAATATAAAACCCGCTTTGGAACCGTGTTCCAACGGTTAGCGCCCACCCGTGTGTCGGCCGAGGATATCACTCACGAGATGCCAACAAGAAAACAAATAGCGGCCGCCGCCGCTGACGGAACGTGCCGCCGCCGGGCGGAGGCACCCGCGGAGGCACCCGAACCGCCGCGGGGGGCGGGCGGACCGCGAAGGTCGGCCCGAAGCATGTATGCCTCCGAGCAGCGGCCGAAGATGAACAGAACGATGACGACCACGGCGAAGATGAACCACCTCCGACAATCCCGGGGACGGCGACCAACACCGGGGAAAATAAGGTAAGTCGGCTAAGAGCCGAAATGCAACGCATGGAAGCGTAACGAGACAGCCGAGAGCGAGCAAGCGGCTACGCACAGGGCAATACACACCTCCCAAAGCAAGCGAGGAGATTAGGCAAAGCAAATGGCAATATTGCAAGCGGAGATTCAGAGCATGCAACCCATAACAATGCATCAAAACAATACTATGACAACCCCACAACTCGGCCAATACATGGCCGCAACACCCACGAGATACCTCGATCATGGTTTACCAGAGGACGTTCGACCCGAAATCACCACTGTCAGAAGGATTACAGAAAGCACCATGGCCTCCGGGCTACAAGCCCATGGTCCTGCCCAGGTACAACGGAAAAACAGACCCACGGCGGTTCGATGAGTTTTGAGGCGGCCGCCTCCGCGGAGGAAATGACAAGTGTCCTAGCCAAATCCTTCGTCATCGCCGCAGGGCGACGCACCGACATGGTACTCCATGCCGCAACCTAGCACAATCTACTCATGGGAGAACCCGAGGGATAAGATAATCGCCAATTTCAAAGGTTTCTCAAGTGAGTCATTGTCGTCAGCACTGTTCAAAACAAACATGACAAGGAGAGCCGTTAAGGGATTACTTCCGAGAGATTCTTACACCTTAGGGCGAAGGCGCCGATGTGCCGATAAATACCGCGATAGAGGCAATTAAAGGTCTCCGCATTGGACCCTTCGCAAGCCACCTAGCGAGAGAAAAGCCGCTACCATGGAAAAGCCGCATGAAGAGTTCGAAAAATACCGCAGATCGACAATGACCTCCGGAAAAACTGGATGAAGGAGAAGGCCAGAGCAAAAGGTATTCCGGTAGGAACAATAATAGAGACAACGTGTCCTATGACAAAGTAATGCTCGGCAAAGGCAAGTCTTCAATGTGCAAAACAGCCCGGCCTCAACGTTCGGCGAGACAAGGAGCCAGGAACGGCCAAGACACAAAGGCTCGGGAATAACCAGAATTTCAGCAAGAGCAAGTCGAAGAACTGAATAGGAACCGAAACCAAGAAGGCATTATTGTATCTTCCATGGGGAAGAAAAGGGGCATAGCACCAAGGAATGCCCCGAAACCAAAGAAACAATGGATCGGATGAAGAACAAGCAACAAATGCCGCCTCCACCCGTTCCGGAGCCAACCGCAAGTGAATCACACCTTCACCACACAACAACATCGCCAGTACAACCCAAGCTATCCAGGGTACACTAACGGTGTCTTCCCTCGCCAGAACGTCGCACGCCAGCACTATCCACCGTCCCTACCCGGATGGCGGCCTGTGCGGTACCGGATGTCTCGACGGCAACCGGGCACCCGTCGGAGCGGAGAGTGCGATCACTTATGTCAACACTTGACCCCCACGAGATATCCATGGTAGAAACACCTCGCCTTCACATCAACAAGCGGAGGCGAGACGCGGATTACCTCCACCTCCGCAACAAAGGCAATTCGAGGCACTACCAAGACCTCCGCAGCAGGTCACCCGCCCCAAGACCATGCCAAAGGCCGAACCTCCGATTGAGAATCGATGAACCCCCACTCGCTTCCGCCCACAATAGGAATGATACTACCGATAGCCGGCGGTTCGGCGATGGAATTCGAGACAAAGAAACGAAAAAAAAGATCACCTCCGATTGGTGAATAATGTGGCTCAGCGGGGAGCACACCGAACAACGGGAATGGTCTAAGGCCCAAATCGGTTTTTCGAAGAGGACCTCCGATTGGAGAGTTACCCTCACACCGACGCGATGGTCATAAAAGCAAATGTGGCGGGATGGGAGATAAACGAATCACCGGTTGACTCGGGAGTTCGGCGATATATCATCTTCGCAAGTGTGTTCGATCAAATGAAGCTCAAGCGGGTCTCACCGCAACCACCGATACACCTCGATAGGATTCGGAGGAAGGAAGATTCACGCCCTCGGAAAAATTTCCCTACCCGTGTCTTTTCAAGATGGGGACAACGCGAGAACGTAATACATCACCTTTGATGTAGTAGACATATATTACCCATACAATGCAATCCTAGGAAGAGGATTCGCAAACAAGTTCAATGTGGCAATCCACATGGGTTACCTTTGCATGAAAATGCCAAAGACCGCATGGAATAATCGCGGTTCGAGGAAGCCGAAGGAAGCCGGGAACATAGAGAGAGCAATATACAAGGCCCACAAACATAAACACGGTGGCATCAGATGAGCCACCAGATATGCCCGGAGGAAAGACGGACATGAAGGACCAGGAGGACACAATAACAGTGCCCCTTGACGAGGCAGTGCCAAATAGGAAGGTCACGATCGGAGCAAATCTATCGGAAAAAGAACGGACAGAATTAATTAGCCTATTGTCCAAAAACAGACGTCTTTGCATGGTCGTGAAGACCTTAAAGGAATCGGGAGAGACATAATCGAGCACACCCCGGATTTAAACGAGAACGTAAAGCCAAGGAAACAAAGGCGAGAGGAAAATGTCGAAGAACGAACCTTGGCCGCGAAGGCGGAGGTGCGAGGTTATTGGATGCAAACGTCATACGAGAGGTCAAATACTCGGAATGGCTAGCAAATGTGGTGCTTGTTCCAAAGAAGAATGGCAAAATGCGAATGTGCATCGACTTCACCGACTCCGAACAAGGCATGCAAAAAAGACCCATTCCCGCTACCCGGAATAGACGCCTCGCTTGATAAGGCCGCCGGATGCAAAAGATTCTCCCTCCCGGACTCAAGTTTTCGGGATATCATCGTCCGGCTCGGGAAAGAAGACGAGGAAAAGACAAGTTTCACTATACCAACCGGAACCTATTGCTTTGTGCGAATGCCCGAAGGGCTCAAGAACGCAGGGTCGACCTTCGCAAGAATGGTACAAGCCGTACTACGGTCTCGGTTGCGAGAGAAACATCATAGCCTACGTAGATGACATCGCCGTGGTAAGCAAAGAACCGGAGAACCATCTCGAAGATCTCAAGGAAACCTTTGCAAACCTTAGGGAGGCCGGATTGAAGCTAAACCCGAGAAAAATGTGTCTTTGGAGTCGGCAAAGGGAAAAATGTTGGGATACGTCGTCGGACCCGAAGGTCTCGGGGCCAACCCGCACAAAACAAAAGCCGTTCCGCCATGCCCGAGCCATCAAACAAGAGGTCCAACGACTCACGGAAGAATCGCGGCATTGAACAAGGTTTATCTCCAAATCACCCGCACGCCCTCCCTTTCTTCAAGGCACTCAAGGCCAACGAAAAGTTTGAATGGGGACCAGAGCAATCGGAAGCTTTCAGGCAGCTCAAGAAATACATGGCTGAGGACCTAATGGTGGCAGCCCCGAATAGCGACGAGCCACTCCGTTGTACGTGTCGGCATCGACGCGGGGCGTAAGTGCGGTACTCGTGCAAGAGAGACGAGATAAATGGTAAGCGGTGTGCGGCCGATATACTATGTGTCCGAGGCATTGCAAGGAGCAAAGCCGAATTACACGAGATTGAAAAGATAGCGTATGCGGTAATCACGGCATCAAGGAAGCTAAAGCACTACTTTCGGGACCACACTATTCTTATACCGACAAGCAGCCACCGGCCGAGATCCCGAACAACAAAGAAGCCTCGGGAAGAATTGGCAAGTGGGCTACGAGCTGTCTCGGTTCGAGATCAAGTTTGTTGCAAGAACAAGAATCAAGTCGCAAGCACTAGCGGATTTTCTCTCGAGAATGGGTGCCAACAAATACCTCCGTATCAAAATTGGAGGTATCCCACCGGACGCTTTACACGATGGTGCCCGGGAGTCCAGGGGGGGGCCTCCGCAATTCTGTTTTCACCATCAGGAGTCAGGACAAAGTATGCAGCTAGACTGTGCTTCAAAGCAACAAACAATACAGCAGAGTATGAAGGTGTCATATTGGGGTTGACAAAAGCAAAGGCGCTCGGGGCTACTCACGTGCTAGTAAACACGAGACTCACGGTTGGTAGCGGTCAAGTGGAAAAAGAGTACACCGCGAGGGAACCCGAACTCGCAAGATACCTAGAGGTCATGAGAAGCCTTGAGAAGAGATTCAAAGGATTCACCCTCGGCCACATACCGAGAGGAGAAAACATGGAGGCCGATGAGTTGGCAAAGGCAAAAGAAACAAGCTTGACATGCCTAGCAGCACCTTTTACCAAGAGCTACAAAGAACCAGCCACGGCAAGGTTAAACAGAGCATTTGCGGAGGTAATACTAATTCACTCCGAAGACTGGAGGCAAGCAATCATAGATCAAATCAGTGGTAATCACGTGACATCAGATGAAGCCAGCGCGGCAAGACTGGCGGCTCGAGCAAGAAGCTACACCATAATAGAGGGGCAGCTATTCAAAAAAGGCATAGTGCAACCACTACTCAAATGCCTAAGCAATGAAGAAGGCCAGGAACTCCTACGCAGGAATTTGTGGATCCCACATAGGCCCAAGGGCATTATCCGCAAAGGCCATT
This sequence comes from Themeda triandra, assembly GCA_018135685.1. Taxonomy (NCBI): domain Eukaryota; kingdom Viridiplantae; phylum Streptophyta; class Magnoliopsida; order Poales; family Poaceae; genus Themeda; species Themeda triandra. The sequence continues at coordinate 1,895,774 of JAENPR010000041.1, read as the reverse complement.
CGCCAAGGTTTTTACTGGACCACTCACATCAAAGATGCCTTACGCATAGTGAAGACGTGCAGCGCCTGCCAAAACTTCTCACCAAACCAAAGTAAGCCGGGGGAGTCACGGCTCATTCCACCAACATGGCCTATGCGAGGATGGGGTATGGACTGGTTGGGCCGCTCCCACCGGCTCAAGGAGGTAGTAAGTATGCGGTTGTGGCGTAGAATATTTTACAAGGTGGATTGAGGCCAAGCCACTATCAACCATCACCTCGAAACAGTAAAAAAGTTTTTCCGCGTAACATAGTGTGCGATTCGGTGTCCCAAGAACCCTAACAAGAGACAACGGAAAGCAATTCGATTCGACAAGTTCAAAGAGTACTTGCGAAGCATTGGTACGCAGCCTGGCCTTTGCCTCGCATACCACCCGGAGAGCAACGGGCGGTTGAGAGGTCCAACAGATCATATTCTCGGCAATCTCAAAAACGCTACACGGCTGAAGAAAGGAAAATGGGTCGAGGAGTTGCCTAAGGTCGTGTGGTCTCACAACACCAACATATCACGAGCTACCGGCTTCACACCCTTCAAGTTACTATATGGGGAAGAGGCTATGATGCCGGAAGAGTTAAGAAACCAAAGTCTCCGGGTCACAAAACAAAGCGCTAGCGTAAAATGAAGAGTACAAAGAAAGAGATGGTAGAGGCAGAGACCGGAAGCCGTGGACAACATAATCAAGTACCAAAACCAAACGAAGAAATGGAGGGATGCCAAAGTGGTAATCAAAGACATCAAAGAAGGAGACTGGGTCCTCCGCCGGAAACCAAATGCACCAAACGCAGGGAAACTACAACCAAAGTGGGAAGGACCTTACCTAGCTCACCAAGCAGGAAGGAAAGGATCGTTCTTCTTACAGGATGAAAATGGGAAAGTATCAACCCACACTTGGAATGTGGACAACCTCAGGAAATACTACATCTAAAATGTAAGGAACCTCCGTAAAACTATAAGCGGAGGCATCCAAAGATTCATTTTCATGTTTCTTTTCTTTCCCTTCGAACCGGATTGCACACTTTTCCTCACGCGGGGACTCCTTATCGGAGGTGAGGTTTTTAACGAGGCAACTCCGTTGTAATCAACCTCTCGCAATATATAAAGAGGGCCCCGAGAAACAGCACGGGAAGAAGCAAAGTCGGGGCCGGCAACGCAGCCGCAATATTCGACGGAGCTTTAAGCATCGGAAGAGGTCACTTCAAACTTCGCCTTGACCGGCGGACCTCAAAAAGATTTGTAAGCGACCTCCAAAAAGGTTGAAAACCCTTGGAAAAAGACCTGATCAGTCAGGCACTAAGGGGTACAAAAAGCCAAAAAAGGCATAACCAAAATCGGAAAAAGACCCAGCAGGCAGCTAGGGCACCGATATTAAAGCAAAGATCGCTTAGTCAGCCAGTGGCCTCTCAGGCCTCCGCAAGATTAGCGGAGGCATGCCAACCACGAAAAAGTTGAAAACCCTTGGAAAAAGACCTGATCAGTCAGGCACTAAGGGGTACCAAAAGCCAAAAAAGGCATCACCAAAATCGGAAAAAGACCCAAGAAGCGGCTAGGGCACCGATATTAAAGCAAAGATCGCTTGATCGCCATGCCTCCGCAAGATCAGGCATGCCAAACACGAAGAAAAATTGAAGAAATCGAGCAATCTAATCGTCATAAGCAAAAAAGGCAACCGGAAACAAAGAGAAGGTAACACGGCGGCCGAGCAAGCCACTCCCGTCCACTAATTTGCATACAAATATGAAATTAAGGCTACAAGAATCACCAATGCCCTAGCTCCAACTAGTGTAGACTCTAGAGAAGGTGTGCCACCTCTTACTATTACAATCGCAAACGAGCCCGCAAAAGAGCAAAGAGCGCCGCAATTCTCCATCTCCGAGAAGGAGGGAGCCTTAATACCGACGGACTTCGGCTCCCGGTACCCAAAACACAAACCGCCAACCGACACACCTCGGACTAGCCCGCCCCACTACACACCTCGAAGAATAGGCCAAGCGAAGCACGCTTGTATTCGTAGCCGGATACCACCCGGCACCTCTCGCGAAGAGCGACACACCATTGTGATATAGCCTTTACGAATTCTTACTCGCATCGGCCTCAAAGCACATCTAACAAGAACGCCATACGCTAACGAAAGTGAAGTGTTGGCAACACTACCCCAAATGACCAAGCATCACCGGAAAACATAAGCCTTATATAGCCCTAGGGAGGAGAAAGGCAAATAAATGCCTCGATCTCGCAATCTAATGCATTAAACAAGCAAGATCTCGTACCATAACCCATAGTAGCAATCAAGCTCATTCAAGACGCAGTACCACCAAATTTCAAGCAATTGTACCAAAGAGAGCATATCACGAGAAATCAAACACAAGATCCACAAGATTTACTAAGAAATGTACCAAAGAGGTCGAGACATTTATGCCAATTAGCCATACCAAGGCCTATAAAAGGAAGGCGCTTCCAAAGATCCACCCCCAAAGATCACACAAGGCACGTATCAAGAGTAGGGGGATGGAGGTTGATGTATATTTACAAGAGTTTCACGGTAGCGGAGAGACAGCGTAAGAATTCGTAAGCGAGGCCACATAGACCAAAATACACACCACCCTTTTCTTCGAGCATGCACCAACGAGCCTCACCTCGGGGAAGAAAACGGGCTAGGGGGACACCGCGTAAGAATTCGTAACGTCCCCCATCCCCGATCAAAATCGCTCAACAAAGACGTGGAATGTCATATGAAAGTGAGCCCGAGGACAGGTGGTACCTAGTAACAAGTTGAGAGTCCCCATTAGCAAGGGACCATGTCCAATTAGCTATAGTAGGAGAAAAGGCAGCACTAAGACCCTAGTCTCCATGCCTTAGCATGGAACCATGTAACTTGACACCTGCCCATTCAAAGAGATCAATAAAAGGTACCCGACAAAAAGTCTCCGGAATCGACCCCGGAACCTCCGCGCACAATTCAAACGTGGTATGGACTAGCGTTGCGCCGCGAAGACAAGTTTACAAAAATACATGTAAGCAAAGACAATACCTCCGCTTTAATACCTTAGCTCAGAATCGGTAACATTAGCATACGACACAAAAAAAACATGTATACGATAATCTAAGATTTCTTCCATAGCCTCCGCGTATGAAATGAATACATCTAAGTCCCATTATACAAAGACAAACCTCAGGAAGAAGGCCACAAGTAAATACATACATAGCCTCCGAAAAGAAAAAGGCAACGAGGAAAAAGAAACATCTCATGTAAAAAACCGACGAGCAACAAATTCAAGGAGGACCCCTCCATGCTAGCGACCCAACGAAGGTGTCGCGCCTATCATCCAAATTGAGCGCGAACAAATTCAAACATATCATCAACGCCGCGATGGGGAACACCGATCGCCAAAGAATCCCACGAAAACCGCTAACGTAAACACCATCGCGCATAAGGGTTGCGGGTTCCACCTCCCGCACAGCCCAAAATCGGAGACTGCGCGGAGAGGATTGACCCATAAGTTTCATTACAATACGCGCACCCCGGCGCCATAGCAAAAGTAACAAGTGTATTCACATCATAAGACATAGAAAAATAAGACCCTAGTCTACCTCCTCCCCGCGGACGTCGTGGGCCTCAGCGGCTTTATCGGCATCTCCGTCTTGCCTCTCTTGTAACGTCTCCGCGGGAGGGCTGGCACGAGCATCAGAGTGTGCCTGGGTTTCCGTCGGAACCTCCGTCTCGGCCTGTGTCCTCGCCGGAGACACGGTTGCCTGAGGAACTTGAGAGCCTCCGCCGTAGCCTGGTTTGGAAGTCTCGCCAAGGACGGGGACGCCCTTCATCACAAGTCTAACCGGTGTCCGACCTCCGGCGGCAGCCTTAAAGAGCGCAAAGCATTAACTTCATAAAGAACCAAAAGAAGAGACAAGCGAAAAAGACAAAGGAGGAAAAGGCTTACCTTCCGCATCGCGTGAGCAGCGGAACGGCCTCCGCCCGCCGAAAGGCGCCCGTAAAGACTTCAAGAATTTCTGAACCGTCTTGCGGATCGGGCGGGAGGTCTCCCGAGCTCGGACGGATCGGAGATCTCGGGAAAACTAACGGTGCCGATGTCGAGGCCTCCGCGAATCAAGCTCTTAATTAACCCAAGAGCGGAGGCCTTTGCCGCAAAATCGGACACGCTCCGACAAATAGGGATAGCTTCACAAGATTGGACTTGATCCAAGACATCAATCCACTGGCGGTGCAGTCAGCAGGAAGAGGAGAAGCAACACCACCAAACTCCTCAAGAGCGGACAGATATGTCTCCGCAATTTCAGTGCCGGCAATCCTGATCTCCTCGATCTCCGCGGCCAATCCCTCCGCCTCCTTCTGGAAGGTCTCCGCAGTCTTCTCCATCGAGGCCAGCTGGGTGCGGAGGTTCTCAGACACCTCCGTGGCTTTGTTGGCGCGCTCAATTGCAACGTCCTTGGCTTCATTAGCAGATTTAAGCCTCACCTCCAGGTCCTCAACCTTTTTCTTCAGGGCCTCCGATTGCTGGAGCGTGGCTTCCAAGTTAGAAACCTTGGCCGAGAGGTCAGTCTTCTCGCGGCCAAGGGTCTCCACTTCCCCCTTCAGAACCTCAATGGCTCGCGTCCGCTGGGCAAGCTCCACAGCTCCTCGGTGCTCGATAGCGAAGGCCATGTGATGGGTCTACAGACAATAATAGAGTGAAAAAAAAAACAAGCAAAAGAAAAAAAGGCAAAAAGGCCAAAGCATACTCACCATGCAAATGGTGCTCCAAGCTTGAAGCGCGCGCGAGAAGGCGTTCGAAGGGCGCGCATCAAGATAGTTATCAACTTGGGCCGGGAACAAAACAAAAACCAAAGGAAAAATGATAGTAAGTGCAAGCCCGCAATAAAGGTGCAAACTCGCGGAGACAAAGAGTAAAACTATATGGCAAAAACCTCCGTAATGCTCAAAAATATCGTGAACATTCAAGCCCCACGCACCGAACGTAGCGGAGGCATCTGAAAGAGAAGCGAAGACACAAAAACATATCTTAGCAAGCCAATCATGCAATCAACGTGTGAACCAAAAATAAGACAAGAATCTTTACCTCCAGAAGCACGAGCGGCGGAAGTAGAACCTCCGCCCGTAGGCGAGTCTCGTGCACCACGCGCCGGAACACGCGTGCCAAATCAACACCGGAGGAGGCCTCATGCTCCCAAAGAATACCGGCAAGCTCGGCTATAGAATAAAAAGGTTAGAAGTCTTCTCACCATAAGAAAAAAAGAGAGGGGGTGGTGTCCAAGAAACTTAGCCAAAGTCAAAAAAAAAAAAAAAAATTTAACTTACGAAGAGAAAGCCCGCCCACCGGACCTTTGTCACCGGAGCGGAGGCCCGCCCTTCGCCGGAGGCTGCCCGGCGGCGGCCTTGTCGACACCTTATGGCCAGACTCCCAACAAAATCATCATCGGAGATGTCGTCGGGATATCACGAACCCGGTGAGCCGGAGAAAGCGACGCCTCGGTGTCCCCGGCCTCTTCGTCCCCCTTCGCCTCTTCCTCTTCTTCTTCACCAAATCACCGTCTTCGTAGCTAGACAGCTCGGCAAAAGCGCTAGGGAAGGGGTGAACGGACACCTCCGGCGAGGGGACCCGCGGGAAACGGAGGGCGTGAAGCCACCTTCGCCTCCGCTGTAGGTGAGGGCTTAGCGGACGCCACCGCCTCCTTGGCAACCTCTTCTTCCCCGTCGTCACCTTGATAGCCAGCCTCAGAGGCATTGGGGGATGCAGATGCGGAAGCCTCAACAGCCTCCGGCTCGGAGGTCCTCTCCTTCTTGGAAGGCCCGCGGCCAACGCAAGAACGTTTCCTCTTTTTTGATGCCTCCGCCTTGACCGTAGCAACGGCGGCGGCATTCTTCAATGCCCTAGACTCTATCTTCCGAGCACCTTGCCGGGGACAAAGGGCGGGAGGAGTAGCGGATTTGAAGTTCTTCAAAGACGCGGTTCAGGCGTGGCATGAAACCAGCCTCCGCCTTCCGCGCAAGGTATTCACGTTCGGAGACCTCTCCGATTAGCTCCACAACTTTCCTTTCAATACGATTAATGAAATTGGTCCCGGTCTCCCCTCGAGGTAAACTGAGACCGAAGACAGGGCACGGTATGCCCGCAGCTTCTCCGAAAACCGGCAACTCCTTCCGTACAATCTCAAACTTTGGCCTCTCCTTAGCCAAGGGCCGCGGCGGAGGCCACTATCTCCTCCGGAAGGTCGCGACCTCCGGAGTATTTGCAAGCCAAAGCGAAGGCCTTTCGGACTTCTCGCGAGCGGAGGCCGCAGCGGAAGACGCCGGAAGAGGCTTCAAATTGGTGTGCGGCTTCATCGCCGTCATAGCGGAGGCCGGGGGTACCTCACAATCTTACTTGCCGTCCTCATCCTCCCCGGTGACACCAACGGTCCGCACGTAGAACCAATATTCCATCCAATTGGCCGGCTCCCACTTGCCCTTCCGACACCACGAGATCTCCAATCGCTCATCCCGAAACCTTTTCGCCATAAAGGTACAGCCCCAAACCGTGCTTTCACCTTGTCCTCGCCAAACGACCGTGGTTGCTTTTGCGGTTCATAGTGCCTCACAAAGGCATTGACATCGCCTCTCCGCCGTAAGACTCCACCGCCCGGACAAACTTGCTAAGGTTCAAGAAAGCATGAGGAGTTAGGTGGTGAATTTGAGCATTGAACTCCCCGAACTCTCCTCGAAAAAGGATGGGCCGGCACCGAAGGCCGCAAGTAAAGAAATCCTTGAAAACGACCGCATACCCCGGCGGGGATTGGCTCGATCTCGACCCCGGAAGTTTGGCACGTCCGACCGGATGACACCCCGTTGCTCAAGGTCTTCGATCATCGCCTTGGTCATCTTGCTAGGACCAAAATCGTAGGTAATAACAGCCATACCTCCGGGCCGTGTGAAGGAATGAGGTCTTCGACGGAGGCTTCCACGTCGAGAGAGACTCTTCCGGATCTCCGGCCTTCGCGAACAAGCATACACTTTTCAAAAAGATCCAGCCAATCTCCGACCTTCACTCTCTGAAACCGGGAATAAGGACCGGTGTAGTGGTGGCGGAGGCAACCACGTCGCAGCGGAGGTGCCACGGTCGAGAGCGGAGGTAACAAGCAAGCGCAGAAGTGGCGTGAGAAGCGGCGGAGAAAACTACAGCGCGAAAATTACGGCGCGGGGTAAAAATTCTCACCTACCCTCCCCTTTTATAGTGGCCGGCGACGGGTCCGAGAAGGAACCGTCCCTCCACCGCAACGGTCACATATCGCACGGTCGAAACCGACGACCTTAGATCCAACGGACGAGAAAAGACACCCGATGCCAAAGAAAAACCGAGGTCCACCTAAGACGTGCCGGGGGGGGCATGGTCTCCGCCGATCAAGCCGGAATTGATGGCCGGGCCCGCCTCCGCTGGACCTAACCCTCAAGGGGGAATGTTGGGAAAAGGCATCTCGCGGCGGAGACATGGCATGAGCCTACGGTCGCCTAACCCCCATTCATCTTATTTGCTACGCTTGTCTTAGCTTGTTATGCGGGGTTGGATCGGAGGTGTGGTACCCGCCGCCGGAGACCATGCCGGCTTGCGCCTCGAAAGGCCTCCGGAGGCCATCCGAGACAACAGCCGGCGGCCGACCTCGAGCCTCCAAGCGGAGGTAGCGAGCCGAAGGCGGAGACCTCCGGTCTCCGGCCGCTGGCGGAGACACTGGGCGGAGGCGCGAGCCTTCGATCCCAGGGCGAAGGCATCGGCCCGGGCACTAAGGAGTGCGGCCTCGGGCGGAGGCACCGAACCGAGACAAAGACCCCGACCTCCGTCGGGGTATCGAGTCGAAGACCTCAAGGCGGAGGCATTGAGACGACGGCGGAGGCCACCGGCCTCGCGCTGGGATGTCTCGGCCCATGGAAGACGGCCCACCAACGGCCCGGAGCAAGGAAGACGTAGAACGCTTGGCGTGCCCAGGGAGGAGCCCACGGACCGCCGAATACTCCAATGGACGACCTTGCCCCAGCCAGTCCCACCTGGAAGGGTCATAGAATTAGGGTTTCCCTGTTTCCCCATTGGGGCTGTATTGTCTTTTTGTACCTGGGAGCTGGACTGGCTATATAAGGAGCCCCCCAGCCCCTATTGTAAGAGAGGATTCCTGGGAGTGGAAGAGCTTCCTCTCTTCACACTCTAGCATTGTAATTGTGATTACGATTGAATATAAAACCTGCTGGAACCGTGTTCCAACAACAGGACAGGGGTCGTTAGGTTCATTAACCACTGAACATGGGATTATGTCATTGGCTGGCTATTTGGGAGTCCAGCAGGTGAGGGAATAACGTGGCAAGTGCCTTGGCACTTGGCAGTTGGCAGCATGAGCCGTGGTCAGCGGCAGAGGAATTTTGGCCCCTGTGTTGGTGTTAGCCAGCTGTGACTGCGAGAGGGCGCAAAAAGAATAATTAGTGATATGATATTGTCCACGAACCGCCGCAGATTATTCTGATACTGTCAGCACCATGGGCGGTGCTTGTTCTCTTCTTTGTTGTGTGTCAGTAGATGTTGTGTACCGCTCTCTTCATCTAGGTCCAGGAGTATTATCCTTCCATAATAAAAATATGAGTGCGTGATCCGGACCCGGCTAATAATAACACGGGCTGCTAGTGCTAGGACTCGGAAAAGTGAACACGTTGCTTTTGTTTACCGGGCTGTACACAAAGCCCCCCGTGTCTAAACTTTACTGCATCAGATTTAGGGAGCGTGGAGCTAAAACGTTGGGAGTACTATACTTCAGTTCTGAAAAGCTGTAGCGACGGACCATTTTTGGGACTATGATTAGAACCATAAAGCATGTTATAGATCCTGTGCTCGTACATATGGGCGCCATGATGCGATTCGATGGCAATGCCACGTGCTCGTCGAAATGATTATACTTCGTACTACCCAAATCCAACGGTGCGAGGGTGTGACGTCGAGTTTTCACCGACCGCGCGCGAGCGTGGCAGACGACCAGACGTGGAAAGCTGGATCTCTGAAAATAAACGCTGCAGTGCACAAGGTCAAACAAATCAGTCGACGTTCGCTCCGCGCGCGCATGACGACCGTCGACCGGTAACGAACGGGCACGCTCTCCGAAATTAAACCGTGTCGCGGTGTGGGCGTGTGGCGTGTGGGCATACGTACAGCAATGCAAGATTGAACAACACTGTGGGCTGTGGCGACTCTTGCTATCAGTTTGCTCTACGCTCACCGAGCGGCGCACGGGATATCAACAGCGAAGAGATGGAGGGGCGACGCGTCTGGAAACACGCTAATGCATGATTTCAGTCGTGGCAAGATGGAGCTGGAGGGACACCGGACAGCAACTGGCGACCTACCAAGAGCCAGCAGTGACGCGCAGGGACGGACATGTGTGCTAATCAAATGCGGCAACCCCTGAACAAAATTAGCCGTTCGGCTGCGACAGCGAGACAGGGACGTGCCGGGACCGGGTCCACCGACGGCGCCGCTAGCTCCGCGCCCAGGCCACACGCGTCGTCGCGCGTGTTATCAGCGGCGTCTTTCATCGGCCGCCCACGCAATGCAACAATTATGCAAAGCGGCTTTGGTCTTTGGATTATGTTTCGTACTTTGGCGAGCACTGACTTGGGACTGAACCTGACTGAATGGACAGGGTCGCATCAGCTTTCAGACGGCCGTGTGATCTTTCTGGAATGCCGTGCAGGCAGAAGAGAGACCGACCCTGCTGAGAAAAGGAGCAAGCTTTCAGACTCTGCATTCGCCCCACCTACCAGTCTCCTGCGACGGTGACTCTGCAACCACCAGCGTCCTCGACTCGGACTCGACTCATGCTTGTCCGAGTTTTTGCACTGTCTATCGGCACAAGTCTCCTGCCGGCTGCAACTGCAGGGGGTGAGTGATGATGAATGCAGGCGATTGCCGTGCTCGCATGATCTCGCTAATCATCGCAACTTCACGGAACAAATCAACTTGCAGAGTAGGGACAGAACGAGGCTGTAGTACGTATTCCAGTACGCTGCGTCATTGACACACATACAGTACCGTTCTGTCTGTGTGTCTGTCTGTCCATGTTGCTGGGCTTGCTCCTCCTCGCCTCCTGTGCAGCGTAGTACTCGTAGTACACAGGTTTTATAACGGGATCCAACACAGTACGGCTTAGGGTTCGGTGGACCGTGCTGTGCTTTTGCCTCCGTGGCCGTGAGTGTGACTGCCCTTCTGGTTTTCAACCGCAGCAACTTGCAAGCTTGGCCTGGGTCATGTTCTCTTGCTGCCTCTTGTTCTACTGGTTCCAAAAAAAATGCTTTCTGAAATTTCTTCATATTAGGCTAGATTAATTTCTGTCTTTTGATTCAGTCTCTTTCATTGGGTAATGACATGTATGTAGGTACCCGTGTTCCATTGAGCTCGACACGCCAACTAACTTCCACTAGCAGCTGAAATTGAACTGATAGGAACTTGTCTCATTGTCTGCAGTCAGTATTTGGACGGAGTCGTGGAAGGGAAAGAAGAACGCACTCACCTGGAGAACCTGCGCCGTGGTTATAAACCAGTGATCATATATGTACACAAGACACACCACACAACAGTCCTCGGAGGGAAGAAAAATCCTTTCACTCAACTTTGTTTTTCTTTCTGAACCGAGAACGTCAGGGCATGATGAGAGAAGGCTTACGTTACACTAGCGGATTGTAGTGCAGAAACAGAAATTCAGTCATATATGGGCCAGTGGAAGATAGGCCCAGCTAAAGTGAGCCCAGGACAGCTTCTACTTGCGCAGCTGCGCTCATCAGTGGTTTAGGTTTGCTGAAAAAAAAATCTGTGGTTTAGGCTTAACTACAACTTTTATCCGTTCTAAATTGTAAATCATTTTAAACTTTCAATTACATCGGTTTTACTAGACACCCAAAGAGAGCAAATTTTTAATTATAAAGTTAAAACAACTTAAAATTTAGAACGGAGAGAATACACCTGAAAGTAAAACATGGTAGTATTGGTACTTCATAAGTAGGAGTATCAACGATTCTTGCTCTCCGGGTTCTTACTTGGTTTGGTGTGTAATCACGAACCAGCTGACCAAGTACAAATGAGGGAGGGGAGCAGCAGCCCACACAATCAAGCAAGAGCATGAGCACACAATCCACACATCTAAAGATATAAAAGCAGCAAGCCAAGCCGCGGCCTCAGGGTGGCCACATTACCCGCAATTCCCGCTCGTCCGATCGGCCGGCCGGACGGCCCAGATCATTCAAGTCCATGCCATTTTACAAACAAGCCCTCAAACTCTGGCGAAATACAGCCTACCGCCCATCGTCCTCTCCTCTCTTAGTTTCTTTTCAAAAAACCCTTGAGCTTTTCTAAAATAGTACCCACTGTCCAGACGATTCAATGAGTCGGGCTGCCACTATACACGGGCCGAACTGGGCGAGATTCGGTCCAAATGATTATTCTTTTTTGTGGCTTTTATTAAATCATATAAGATGTTGCTTTTATTTATTTCATACAAAAATAATAAGAGCTCCTAAAATCATGAAAAAAATTTAGAATATTCTCTATGATGTACTCTATGTATAAAAGATATAAAACTTGAAATATAAAGAAATTTTGAATTATTTAGAATGACCTCTCTTAATTAACAAATAAAACCTCCATGATTCCTACACATTAAAATATTAATCCAAATGTTATAAAATTTATTTTATGGATGCTTTGTGATGTTGACAACCTCTAAAAAAAGATAAATTTTAAATGCTTCGACAAACTATTATTTCATGATAAATTAATAAAATAATTTAAAAAGAAGATTACGGTCGATTTTTATATGAATCAAAATATATACACAACAAAACGAAAACTCAGGGGTTAACATATGCAATCATCCACAAATAATAATTTTCATATAACATGAATAAAAACACTAATACATTGCATACATAATGCACAAACTAATATATTTGTGCTTTTCTGCGCTACTTAAACGCGCAAAATAAAAGAGATATATATGTACTTTTACTTTGCTATGTCATTATATGTAACCAACAATGCATTTTCATAAATATAAGTGTGGTGCCAAATCCCGCGCGCATGGGCGCGCGCAAATAACTAGGACATTACAAGTCCGTGGACTGAAGGATCATCCAACATGTAAAAACTCCTACTGAATGTCCTCTTCAGGGAATTAGGGCTGTATTCTCAAAAGATCAAGCTACTTGAAAACAACTTTTAGTATACTAGAAAAAGGCCAACGCCTATTCGCAGCCCTGAATGACCAACAGTGGAGTGGTCATCCATCATGTGACCAGGTAAAGCGGGCCAAATGCCTCTCTGCTGCTGACCGCACGGGTAATCACCTTGTCGAGCTGCACGTACGGGAGGTCAAGCTCATCATCCTCATCGGCGCCGGCCGAGGGCGCGAGACACACTGCTGCCGCTCGCCTGATCGCGCTGCCCAGTTTGCCCCATATTCTGACTAACATCTCCCTGCGGCTGCGTGAGCTTAGGAACGCTCGCCTCGTCCTCTGGCTCTGGCTCGGGGAAGCTTCAGCTTCAGCCGCCTTGTTCTGAAACCTCTGGCACCTCCTCTTCGAGTTCCCTTCTACAGCAGGTGTCTGCTGAACCTGAACGACTCCGTCGTCGTACAGCCGCTGTTGCTTTGCTTCGCCGTCAGTGCACTGACATAGGAAGAACAATGTCACGAGAAATCAGTGCGACTTTGAATCGCTGTTTATTTGAAATCGAAACAGCTCGTCACCTGGCGACAATTGAGATGCTGCGAAGAAGGATCCCCGTGGCCGTCGCAGCTCCTACTGTCCATCTTCTGCATCCAGCAGAAGTTCCTCTCGCCGACCAGTGCCCAGCCAAGCTGCAGAGAAACAGCATTGGGAATGTAAGGCGCGATCCATTATTCCAAACAAGGAATCAAATGACAAAGGAGTTATTTGCCATCGAGATTACAGTCATGACTCGCGAGGTGTTCCCTACGTACGACAAGGCATCAGAGGTGTTACCTGAAACAAGAGGGCGGATGAGGACAGCGCGCAACAGATGGCGACAGAGGTTGAAGGCAACACAGCAGGCAGCGCCGGTGGCAACGATGGCCGCCGGACCGCCGGAGCCGTTGCGTTTTCAGAAATTCGGCAGACCGTTGGGGCATTTAAGGATGGTGGTTGAAGCCTTGAAGGCCTGCAACAGTTGTTTCTGAAGCGAAAGCTGCATACCACTCCTTCTCCTAGCTTGTTTCTGAAGTTTTACGGGCCATGATTTGTGGCGTGTAACACGGGATAGGTTTGACATGATTGCGGCAAAGCACGGGTGTTCAGCCTTTTATGTGCAGTTCGTACCTCAACGATTAAGGCGCGTGCTCTGCACTTTATGACCTTTATTTACAACATCTGATTACCCTGCCGATTTTTACTCTTGGAAAAGCATGCTCCGCCTAATCACTCCGAGTCTGACCGACCGGAACTCTCAGTTTCTATTCAATTGTGTAGACCATGCGTCTGCTGCTGCATGTGCTTGCTCAAGACATTGTTGTCACGTTGCCTGCGGTCCTAGAACAGTGACACATTCCCAGGGTGCCGTGGGGCCTTGAGGGCTTGAGGCGAAGTGGCGAACAGTTTTTTATTTATTTATTTTTATTTGTAGTATTAAGTGGCGAACAGATGAAATCCCATGAATCCACCATGCAAGGCCCAAGCAAAAAATAAAAAAAATAAAAAAAAAAAAAAAAAAATAAAAAATGGTTTGGAGGCGGCAGGGGGCTCAAACCTGATTCTCCTTGTCTCTGTTAGTTAGCTTTGCCTCCACAATGTCACTCCATATTTATTGTACAACAATTACTAATAAGAGCAAGATGATAATATGGTAGTGTGTTTTCTCCTCGATCGACCTCTAGTAGTACTTTGTATAGCGCAGCACGTTTCGTGGGAGAGTGATGTATGTTGTGATACCGTACCGTTATTGTAATGGACAGATCTAACATTTTGTCATCTAGATCGGTGAAGACAACACCCACACTTGTCATCACTATGGTGTGTTTGTTATCCTACATGTATTAGTACATAGGGAGTATATATGCGTGGCACCAAGAAGACCATGAGAAATAATGGAAAAAACTAGTGAACCGGATCCCTTCATAGTGCTCAGCGACAACCGAAGTACTATTTGTGAATTTATTTTTGTTCTCGTTGAAGATTGATTGACAAAACCAATCGATCGAGTTGGTGTGGTGCACGAGATAGAGAGGCCCGCTGCCCGCACGGGCGAATCCACTTCTTCGTCGTTGCCGACGTGTCTCGGAAAAGGGAATAAGGGCATAAGGCGTCGTCGCACGTGCTGCACGAATGTTGGCACGGCCGCCATGGAAAAAGCAATCGAGGACGAGGAGCATTGCATCGGATGCACGTCTGCAGGACGAGGAGTATATGTATGCCGCCTTTCTCGTTGCGTCCATACTATACGCACGCAAAAACTAAACTATCCTCCCTAGCTACTACTAGGCCAGTAGGCTGACCCAACTCTAACGCGCGCCTCATGACATAGCTCAGCCAAATTACGCACACTTGGGCAATCGATAGCAACCGCTCCATAAAATTCAAGGAGTATAATCCGCACTTGCCGTGTGGCTGCGATTGCTAGCGTGCGTGGCATTGAAGCCGAAAAAGATATCGCAATCGAAAGGACGCTTTGTTGTCTTGCCAAAGTGAAACGGCTGCTATAGATAACACCCACATGTGACATGTCACCACGATCTTGTTATCCCTGTACGTGGCGCCCACACGGCCAAACAGCACGTACGACACAGCGGGGGACGGGCCAGCCCGGCCAATCGCGTGATGAATCGCACGCTGTGAAATTGATAACAGAACATGCTTTGCTGCCCGCGCGATCCATGTGTGGAATGTGCGGAATTCCTTGCAACAAAACAAACATTTCTTTCTCCGTCAGGACGGCCCCGGCCCCCGCCGGACAACTAATTAAGTATAAACTGTGTCCACAACACGCGTGTGTCCACAGTACAAGTGATGCCACTGATGCGTCGCTATATATGAGCGCACCCGGCAGCTCGCTCAACCTCACGAGTGGACTGCTTGCCTTCGTTTTTCTCTCGCAATATCTTCTCTTGTCTCAGTCGCTCCTAGCACGCACAGAGAGTCAGAGACTGCTGAAAGCAAATTGCATCTCACACAGAATGATCCCAAGAGCGCCAAGCCTCTTCCACCTCGAGGAGGGAGTGGGTGCCTTGACTACCTCGACCTCGACGCCAGCAGCAATGGCGGCCTCCGGCGGCGAGCTGCTCGTCGGGCTCCGGCTCATCATCCAACCGTCGCCGAGGAAGCAGCTGCCCACGGTCCTGAGGAAGTCCGCCGCGGTGAGGATTATTCCGGCGACGGCGTCGACGAGCGCTGCCAAGTGCCACGGCAAAGGCCGGGTGTTTGCGGGGCTCGAGTTCTTGAAGCGCTGCTCCTGCTGCCACAAGGACCTTGACGCCACCATGGACGTCTTCGTGTACAAGTAAGCAAGATCGATATACATAACTCCTCTCTTAAACCGGCCAGCCTCTTCACTACCGCCGCGCGCTGCAATCTGCAGGCAACCAGTTACTCATTGTTGCATTAGCACTACTGTAATCTTGTCAGTTCATCTTAGCATGTTTATTTGCATTAGTTCAGGGTGCCGGCAAGATCATAGCTCCAGCGAGCCGCAGGCGCTAACACTCATGTGGGTTTCATTCTTTCTGCAGAGGAGAGCAAGGCTTTTGCAGCGCCGAATGCCGGTGCCGCCACATAGCCAAAGAGGAGCGCCGGGAGATGGAGATGCTAGTCAGGAAGCGCCGCGACGCGTTCCACAGACGCCACGCAGCGGCGCCCAAGATGCAGGGACCAAATCGCAACATCACACTGCTGCAGACCGCTGCCCGATAATATAATAGTATAGTACGCTGTAATTTTTGTTGCATCTTCCGTATACAGTACGTATTAGGAGGGCCTCGATCTGTGTATGAACTGAACAGGACTGAGCTTGCTACTGTGCACGACGGGTAGCTCTTGGCATTTGAAGTAGTACATGAGCAACCAAATGATGCACTCAACCATGCATGAGAGCATTGTTAGCGACGAACAGAACTTGAATTCACAAGTAACCAAACTTGTTCAAAGCTCATGAAACTGTTGGCCACGCTGTGTGAACGTGGCCACACACTAGAACATGTGGGATGCAAAACAAAACCTTGCGGTGTAGTCGGACAAAACTGGATGATAGGGTTTTTGAAACCAGATAAGGTCTTCTTCACTTCAATCTACATGTGTTTTCAAACAAGACCTAAGGAGGTATTCTTGGGTTCCTCCCAAGAAGGGGTAAATCTCATTTTTTTTTTTTTTTTTCCTAAAAAGGGGGTAAATCTCACCGTTTCGTTGTTGTGGACAGCCAAGTTTATGGACAAACCAGCAAAGATAACTATCTTGCTTAGAATATGTTTGGTTCTGGTACAAGAGGCGGGATTTGATGAATCCATTCCAATTTTTGGTTCCTTTTAAATGCCGCAATGTAAACTTCATGGCTAGCTTTGAACTTTGAACTATGTACTTCTATGTATTCCAAACATTTGGCCATGAGGGCCACTGAATCAATATAATCTCGGGTGGGGGATTCCCTCCCCCTCCGTCGACTTATAAAAAAAAATGGTTCCTATGTTTGGTTCAGGGATAGGGACCCTGTTCTCTATTTGGTTGGAGAGACAAGGATGAAACAGGGCCTATGTTTTATCTCTTCTCTAGATCGTCTCTCCTGCTACAGCTGAGCACTACCCCTCCCATCCCTGACCATAACGTGCAGTGGAGAAGCTAGCAAAAATTAGTGGGTGGTGCATTTGTCTTGTGGGTGCATAGACATCTACCATAGGGGTACATATACAATGAAATTTTACAAAAAATCATTGTTTTGATAAAATTTAGGTGGTGCACTGCAGAACCAAAAGACCATAGTGGTATTCTGTTTTACCAGCTCAATAGAGGAGTTGGTTTGAGCCTTGCCTCATGTAATAGGATAGAGTCGTTGGCGTTTAGGTTGGTTGCTTGGTGGTTCCAGTACCAAATAACAGAACTTGTGTGTCACAGAACCGACCAATTTATACAAGATTAAGTACAGATGTCCCCGCTAATACGTTGACACTCGTATACTTTGTCTTATATAAACCCGGTAGTCCAACGAAATCACGAAGGATTTCAAACCAACTTGCAACGAACCAAGATCGTAATGATTCAGCATAACCACATCATCTGTTACAACCTTTCACAAATAATCTACATAGATTATATAATATCGGAGTACACTTTAGTTATTACAAACCAGAATACAAGGTAGCGGAAGAAGCATAGTTTTAAAACAAAACCATAGTTAAGGTTTACATTGCCAGTTCGAGATCATATCTTACAAAAGCAATATAAGGTAAGAAGTCTACTAGAGACCATGCCCAATGGTCTAGTCTTCGTTCCCGGCAGGGAGAAGGCAGTAGTTGCAGCAACCATTATAGAAGATGTCATCTGCAACAGGAGGGAATAAACCCTGAGTACTCAATTGTACTCAACAAGACTTACCCGACATGAAACAGAAATAAAGACTCCAAGGATTATGCAAAGCTTTATAGGTGGAGTTGGCTTAACTCATTTTTTGCGTAAAAGCTTTAAGTGATAAGAGTAAGCATGTTGTTATTAGCATCAAATTAATCTTCATTAACCTGTTATCTAGGTTTACACCTGTGCTAAACAAGCAACTGAGTAGAGAAATACATAACCATATCAGCTTCATCAATAGCTATCTTGTGAAGTTCCATTAACCATCCAAACAACTTATTGTTTTCAAGTATGGAGATGATCCCGTCAAGCTTCTCACTATCCAGGAGACGATGGCGATTCGAATCGATTGCAACTCAGCTGGGGAAATATTCCTAACACTCTCCCGGCACACCCGGCCAAGGGTAGCCGTAGAACACCATTCGTACAACTCAGGAATCACGGATCCGAACAGCGCCTCACTTAGGGTCGCCACCATGCCATGAGGTCGGGAATTATAACACCCGCCTCGGACTTACGGACATGACTTCCCACACGGACATACCACGCCGGATATGCCAATGGATCAGGAATTATAACACCTGTCGGCGGATGAGACTTGATACTCTTCGCGATCCGGCCTAAGTTGAGCTACTAGGCTTCGCGGCGGATAACCTCAGATCCAGCCAGCTAAGTGCTAGGCACTGTTCAACATGACTAAGATGGGCTCCATTCCTTGTAGGTGATTAATCGGTATGGCGGTTCGCTTGATTACAAAGCTCCCTGGCCCTGTGACGTCCACGTTCCGCCTTACCGTCGATTTACATCCATATGGTTATTTGCACGATAGCACATATAGCCAACCGTGAACCATCATCCTAATTCTCGCAAGTGATCATTAATCACTCGACTTCTACCGTTTAAGCATGGCTAAGCAAATGCTACGTATCATATCATTAGGATTTCAGGGATGATAACTGGACAAGGAATGATATAAATGCAGCAAGAGTTCCAGTTCAATTCCTAGAACTTAATGCAACAATCATAAAGCATTTAGTAATTATAAAAGTTAGGAAGTTAAAATGCTCCGGGGCTTGCCTTTCTTTCGACGAGTTAGTTCGACGATCGGGACCTTCAGGCAGGTCCACGTCTGGCTCCTCATCTCTTGATCTATCCGCGATCCTGTATGATGCATGTGCATATAACTATTATTACACAATGTACCTTGATGCATACCTGTGCAAGTATGAATGATGACCATGTATGTACATGAATGAATGAATGAGCCATTTTAAATCTTCACAAGTAGCCAATCATACCTAAGAGTATAGGATCAGGTTCAACATTAACAACCATCACTAATTGACCTAACAATGACCACACACCACACTTAGCACACGAATCATTTGCCATACACCCAACTAAACCCAACTAGTTGCTTGCACACTTTATAATTGAATTATAAACGAATTACAAGCGGATTATATTCTAGATTACAAACTGACCCAAACCATTCATACCATCAGATCATATGCATCACAAACAACCCCAAAAATATTTGTGTCACCAACTAACTTAATAATTAAGTCGATTTCATGCAAATTAAGGAATAGCTATAACATGGCGTGCTGTTTTGACTTTACAGAAAATTTCTAGAAAATTACAGTAGATAGTACATGGTACATCTAGTCGACCAAACAAATTTCAAACCATTTGGATAAGCACATCAACCTCTATGAAAAAGACAATGTACTAAAACTAGAAATCATATGAGAGCAAGATAAATTCAAAACTAATTATTTTACTACTAAACATGACATATCCCATATTTTTAATAAAAACTAGACACCTCAAGGAGCACAACAAAATTTGGTTCACCAAAAACGGAGTTACCAAACTCCAGATATGAATTTCTAAAGTTTGAGAAAATCTGTTACAAACAGGTCCTCGGGGCACTATTCACCTGAGTCATAGAGTTCGCAGCTAGGCCCCTGACTTTTGTTGAATTGTCGCGCAAGGTCCTTCACGTGAATTGGAACAGAGGAGGTAGCTGGGCTCGCGGTTTTGGTGGTGGGGTGCCTCCCGGCGACGGGGAAGGGGCACGGGAGCATGTAGGCATCAGGCCGCGCCCATAGGTGACCTCGGCTTGACCCGAGGCGTCCCGTGGTGGCATGGCCACACGAGACCACGGCTCGGTGGCATGGCGACGCGACGACAGCAAACACAGATGCCTCTCCGATGAAGGCGAGACCAAATACTAGCCCTACGAACCCAGGCGGACGCGATGCGCAGACCAACCAAGCCAAGAACGACTCATAGCGCATACAGGCAAGCATGCAGCGGCGTTGGCATGGCAGAGCTCGACGGCCACACACGCGTTCCGACAACTACATCGCAGTATAGACCAAGCGGAGGGACAGACATGTGCAGGAGGTCACCTCGATACCGATGCGCATGCTAACTCGACCTGAGACGGGCTGGAGGTGGGTGCTCATCAATGGCGTGGTCGGCGGCGGCGTGAACCGGTTGGCATGGCCAGTATGATGGCGTCACCTGCACACCAAACAGCAAACCGAGGGGCGCATGAGAAGCAGCACACCAAGGCGAGCTCAGGGTGAAGATGAATCGGAAAAATGAGTAGCGATGGCGGCGTATGACGATGATGAACTCGCGAAGGCTCTGAACACCGGCCGCGAGGAAGATGACGTCGTGCGAGTGACTCTAGAGGAATTGGGTGGCGCTAGGGGGCTCGGCGTGTGCGCAAGAAGATGGCAAAGCTGATGGTGTGACCAATTTAAGCATGAGCAGGATAAATCAACGACGGCGCGAGGACGAGCAAGAAGGCGGCGGCGGCCAACCGAGGAAGAAGGAGAGCGGGACGGCTACGGCTTTGGGCTTATGAAGGCGAGGGTGAGGCTTCCAGGCGTTGCCAGCAGCAGCTTGACTCGGCCACGCAGACGTCCGCACGGGAAGCACCGCGACGGGCGTGCCCAAACGACGCACGGCGTCGACGCGGCAGCCAAGCAGAGGTAAAGCTCGCGCAGGTACTGTAGCAGAGTACCAGTTTTCAATTTTATCAATTTACTCTCAAATTCATATAAGAACTTCAAAAACTTCCAATACGAAAGTTACTCAAAATAATTCGAATTTCATTTTCTCTTTTTGGACCATAGTCAAATTCTCAATATTTTTGAAATTAGGATTTTCAGGATTTGAATTTGAATTTGAAACTCAAATATCTAAGCACATTCATAATGTATGCTTATGCTCATGTAAAGTAATGCAATTAGGCTAATTAACACTTGAGGTGTTACATTGTGTTGCCTTTTGGTTCGCATTAGTGGTCTCGCTGGTAGGTGCTCAGCTCAGGGTTGGGCTTGGAGCTCAGAACTGTGCCGTAAACAAACGAAGTTGGTCTTTGAATGCAATTGAAAGGCCGGGTCATGTTGGCCTAGTACTCTAAAAAAATTTAGGTAGTGTATTTGCACCCACTGTGCTCTACATAGCTTCGCACCTGACAACGTGGACTTTGCGCTCATGTGGATCTTGCCCTGTGCTCATGGATGCTTGTCGCTTGCCTGATCCCGCCTCAAGCGGGCGAGTGGAGGAGGGACAGGTGGCCTGGTGGCGTGGCCTACGAGCAGCGTGCGAGCGGGTTCGAAGAGACAAAGAAGAGAAATTGTGAGTTCGATGAGACGGAGAAGATACATCGGTTGAAGAGGAACATGCAGTACATCAATGTTTAAGGGACAACAAGGACCCACATCTAAGAGGTATATTCCCTCCTTGGAGAGACTAAGGACCCACATCTAAGAGGTATATTCCCTTCTTGGAGAGACTTATCCCCTAGATCCAAACACCAGGATAAGGTCAGATATCCCTCCTTGTCCTTGTCCAATGCCAGAACCAAACACATTTTACTTTATAAAGAACAACTAGTTTATAAGCAAACTAGTAAAGGTCATCGAGGCTCCCACCCGAGAGGGATCTGAAAGGATCAAGATGCCAAAGGAGGGGGTGTGAATTGGGCTAATTCTATTTTTTCTTGCGGAATTAAACCCTACTAGCCCATATTCACCCCTCAATGCCTAAGTGTGTTCCTATTGATTCTGCCGGTATAAGAGTTTTGCACTCTAGGTTCCAATCCTATTTTAACATGGCAATTATAGGAAGTAATTGTAAGAATGTAAATGTTAGAAAGTAATTGTGGAAAGTAAAGAGCAAGTAATACGATGATGTTTTTCCAAGGTATCGGAGAGTCGTCACTTCCCACTAGTCCTCGCTGGAGCACCCGCGCAAGGGTATAGCTCCCCCTTGATCCGCGCAAGGATCAAGTGCTCTCTAGTGGCTGATTCTTCGTCTCTCCAACGCGATGAATTGACAAGAACAACTCACACCATGAGTTGGGTCATCCACAAGCCTCCGCCGAATGATCACCAAGCCCCCAATCACCACCAAGCCGTCTAGGTGATGGCGATCACCAAGAGTAACAAGCACAAACTCACTTGACCATAGCAAGCCTAATGAGAAGGGTGGATGCACACTTGCTACTCCCTATGCACTAATGAAGTCCTTAATCATGATTCTCAAATCTTCAAAAGGCTGTTGCTCTCCCTTGCATTGTTGCTTCAGCTGAACAAATGGGCAAGAGAGCTAAGATGGAGGAGGTGGGGTTGTATTTATAGGCCAAGGCCAAAAATTCAACCATTACCCCCCACCTCAGCTTTTTCGTGAGCGTCGGACGCGCCAGCCTCGCAGCGACAGATGCGTCCAGCGCGTGTTGAGTTCAAAAGGCTTGACTAGCCGTTACAGGCGCCGGACGTCCGGTGCCCAACCTCCAGACGAGTCCAGCGGTCCAGCCAACCAACACCCTCTCTGTGGTACGTCCGACGCACGCCGGACGCTCGTAGTTGTTACAGGTGCCGGACGTCAGGTGCCCAACCTCTGGACACGTCCAGCGGTCCAGCCAGTCGACACCCTCTCTATGGTACGTCCAACGCGCGCCGGACGCGCCTGACCGAGCGTCCGGCGCTCAGTCAAACTCTGACTGCGCACGCTGAATGCGCCGGACGCTGACCCCAGCGTCCGGCGCTCCGACGAGCGGCATCCGGTGCAGCTTTTGAAGCCCGTTACACCTCTGATTCAAATTCTTTGTGAACGGCTTCGACTCCAGGCAGTCTCAGAGACATTTTGCAGCTACCTAGTGCTAAGTTTGACAAGTGTGCACCACACCTACACTACTAGACTCACTTAGGTCAAGCTACCCGTTTGCATCCCCTTAATAGTACGGCCAAAGGAAAAACAAAGTCCTAATGACTAATCTGATGTCACTCAATGCCATCGACAATCGGAATGACTAACCGTCCTTAACCTTTTCGTCCATCCTTTGAAAACCGAAAATGATTTCCATCATCAGGGGCATGAAAAACATATTGCCCGAGATTCCATTACCATGACCTAACTCTCAACTGTTTCCATAAAACACACGTTAACATTGTTATCAATCATCGGAACCCACATCAAGGTGCCTAGATGCTTTCAGGATCTATCAGGGTGTTAGGTCGCCTAGCAATAATTCTGTAGCACAATTTATGGTTGTGGAGATCAATAAATCCACACCAACATGAGGTGGAAGTAGATTGATTTTGATTCGATTGGGCGTGCTTATATCATCCATGACCATTTATATTTATGGAGTGTGTGGGGTCTTACCCTCTTGTGGGTTGTACAAGATCATGCTCAAAATGGAGTAAAGTCCATGGTGATATTTAGCCTATCTAACTTTACATGAAGTTTACAATGGCATAATGGAAGGTTAGCAACACGACGTGCAAAAACAGTATCCTCCTATAATATGTTTACTGAGTTTGCTAGAGCAGACACTCAATGTCAAACAAAATTAGCAATATTTTCGCTAGAAATCTTGAATGCCAATCGTAGTTGTAATTACGCCATAAAACAACTACCATTGGCCCTTGATGTCACCCTTACACTACAGCGAGCAATAAAGAAACTCTATATAGCAACTAACTGGTTGTAATGGTTTGCCGCACAAACATGACCAAGAGTCCCCAACATCCTATAGCGGAGTGCTGCTCTCCTCTTGAGTGGGTAGACATGGACACCACCAAAATCGAGAGTTTGATGAAGTAACAGATCAGGAAAACAACAAGCAACAAATTCCGATAGCATAGCAGTTGAGGAGATCTTTAAACCAGCATGTCGAGAAGCATATATGCTGAGCAACTACTATTGTATTCAGAATTGTTATACCCTCTATTTTTCATTTCACATTTATCCGAGTAGACAAAAAACAACTAAACATTAGTTAACGAGGAAGATTACACAAAATATCGTATGCTATTGCATCATTGCAGTTTAACAAAATATCACACTATTAAAATTAAAATTCATCGTAAACTAAAATTGTTCTACTAAATTAAAAACTTCCACTAGAAAGCTAAATAGATATCTATTTGACGTAGACCTTGGATAGTGTCTCTTGGGTTGGTGGGGGACATCTTATAGTCGGTCTGCCGAAGATTCGGGAAGCCCTCCGAGTGACTACCATCGAGCCCACCTAGAAGTGGCTTGAGGCTTGGGGCCCTCCATCGCCTGACGCATGGAAGCGATCTTCTCGTTGTTGTTCACTGCTGCTTTCGTGTTGAGCTTGTTGTTCGCATCGATCAGCATCCTGGAGATGTCGGAGGCAGTGTGCTTGAAGACGCTCTGCCAACCATCGACTTTACAGTTGAGGTGTTGTATGTCCCATGCGCATTTGGTTATCAAAATATATTTTGAGGGAAATAAAAAGCACATCATCACTAGTTTGAGATAGGTAGGTTGTTTCATGTAGCTCCACTATGCTAACATGTTAAATTTTTTCAGATCTTGAAAACGTGTTTAACAACATTCATGAGAAAAAATTGCATGAACTAATTTTAGTTATAGACTCAAGTAAAACCCCATGTATTCCTCCCAAGTGGGAAAAGTCCATCATTTTCATAGGCTCTTCTCTCTATATAAAAGCATTTATTGATAAGAGAATCAATTTACACCACAACTCAATACATGGATAAAATAGAAAGGACTACTCTGTAACTTTAACCAATTTTATAGAATATGGCTATCCAAGCATCAACTACAATCTATCTTGTTCTTGCTAGTATGGCTATCCTAATTAAGCTCACTCTATCTTGTTCTTCCTTCACTTGTTGTTCTCTCTTGGTGCCAAACACTCCTATTTATAGTTGTAGAGTGGGAGGGGGTACTTGTAGGTATGAAGGAAGATAGGTGGTGCACCTAGGCGCCGGCCAACCCCAAGGGGCATTAGTCAACCTTTGGTTCCACTGCCTGGCCAACCAATGACTGAGATGAGCTCTTAGAGGAGGTTTCTTGGATATTATATATATGGCATTTGCTTAGGATAGTTATAATTTAGTTTGTCACTTAGAGTGTATGATGTTGGGCCTAAGATCATTGTGAAGTCAACCGATGCCTTTGGATGCAACCAATAATGGATCAATGTGCCAAAATGCTTTGGTTGTGTTTTCCACACTCCCATAGATTGATGATGTGGCAGGGGTGAAGAGGGGCATCAACCAACGCCTGGTGGGGTCGGGCAACCCCACCAGGTCAGCCTTGACCCTCCTAGCCACGTTGGAGGTTTTAAGAAGCCTTTATTTTATATAAAAATCGTTGTTTTCCCCCCTACATGCATAATTCTCCAATTAAAAGTGGAATCAAGTAAAATCTTAATATAAATTGTTGCTTTTTGATGAATTTTATGTTCATTAAGCCCTTATGTTGATGGTGAAAGTGAGTGATAGCACCATCAATAGTGCACCGAGCGAGGGTTCTAGAAAGGCTGCAATTCGGGCTTTTCTCACTTGTATGCACACCGGAGTCGAGTTCGAGAGAGCAGCTTTTAGGCTATAAATGTGATAGTGCGCCGGTTGTATC
Organism: Themeda triandra; assembly: GCA_018135685.1. NCBI lineage: Eukaryota > Viridiplantae > Streptophyta > Magnoliopsida > Poales > Poaceae > Themeda > Themeda triandra. The sequence continues at coordinate 1,870,217 of JAENPR010000041.1, read as the reverse complement.
CAGTGTTGTAGCTTGTGGAGTATATAAGGAATGTTTCTCTATGATAGTGAGTTAGAGTAACTAACACGTACAGACACATGTCATGTATGGGTTTGGCAAGCTAAGTACTTAGTGGTGACGAATCATGCATGTGGATACAACTCAAGGTGTGGCGTAGGGTATAGCTAAAAGAGAAAGTACATCGACTCATTGTCGCAACGTTCATGGGTTATTTGGCCACACTACAGAAAGGTTGGAGACTTGAGGCAACCCTTATTGGAACGGATATGGAGGTTCATCCTTGGTCTCCACCTCTACAGAGTTCCTTTCGAAAACATGTCTAGGTGCAAAAGGGGGAAAAATCTTCTATAATGTGTAGCTATCTCTACAAAGGTTGAGGATGATCTGTGTAGCTGGCTTGACGAGCCATTCTCATTTCCACATTCATTTCAAACTTCCGTAGTTCCGTGCTGGGGAGGGGTCCAATATTTTGTTAGGCATGAACCTTCACCGTTGCCAGGTACGAAAAAACGACCTTACTGCATCAGCTTTTTTCTCGCATCCCACAAACCCCATAAAAGTAAGACAATTATCAGTTTGGTTCAATTCTCCATTGACATAATGGACATGATCATATCCTGGGGGCGATCAAACTGAAAGAGTATCGTACGTAGTTCTTTCATATTCATAGCACTCCAACAGTGTTTCACTTTTTTTTTTTGAGTTCCAGGGCAACAAACCTCGGCCTTTTCGATTAAAACCAAAAAGACCATGTAAGCGTTTACAACATTGGTTCAGTTCCTCAGGGTGTCCACCTGGACGAAAACGAGTCTACCTACCAGCAGGACCTCCGCCTATTACAGAGATAGCAGAATGTAACATAACAGAAACGAAACTATCCAAAGTTTAACTCCGAAAAAACCGGCAAAGTCTTTTTCATTCATTGGCGCCTGGCAAATTGCTCACTGTAGTGACCGCTCCAGCGCTCTCCACCAAGGTACGCCAGCGCGAAAGCCCTTGAACTTGTCTGCCATCTCCTTTGAAACTTCAGCCTCTTCTTCATTTCCTCCTTTACGCAGCTTCAACGCGTGGTGCGTCTTACATCCGGTAACCAGAACATAGTTTTCGGTATGTCCCTGATCTTATTGATACAAGCCATCATCTGATCCTTCCCTTCCTCCGGGCATAGAATCACCCAACTGCGTAAAGTCCCAGCAATCCTGCAGAGAAGCATCTCCATGCTCCTCCAAGAGACATTCTGAAAACAAAGATCATTTCTTAGTCTCCAGATCGACCACATGACAGCAGCAGTTACTATATTGGTCACACAATTCTTTTTGTTACTCAATCAGAATTTACCAATCTCTACCAAGCTGATTCCTACTTTAACATTCAAAATGTCAGAAATGTATTCCCAGCAAAGTCTAGCTACCACACAATCAAACATGATATGCTGGATAGATTCCTGTTCCTGACAGAAAAGGCAGGATTCATCTTCTACCTCCTGTCTTTTAACCAAATTATCCCTAGTAAGAATCCTATTATGCATGACTAGCCACAAAAAGCAGTGTATTCTGGGGGACCTTTAGTTTCCAAACTGCTGGAATATGAGTATGTCTAACTCCTCTATCATTAATAATTTTATAAAGATCTTGAGATGCATATGCCAGAACTTGAGAATTGCCAAATCATCTTATCTTCTTCATTATTCAAATGAACCAGAGAAATTAAACTTTCTATTTCTAACCAGGCATTAAACAAATCACCTTTTTTTTTTAGTAGAAAGCAAAAATTGAACCCCGTCTTCATCCAGCCCGCAAACAAACTGGACATCTTGTAGTCCTGTGGTTGTGGTCCATAAGCACGTTTCACCAAAGTTCAGTCCAGTCGGTTTGAAACAAAGAAAAAGGCTTCACAGGCCCATGAAAGGGCCCAACAATACACAAATGAGGAAGACATCAAGTCTTCTCATAATAAAAATTAATAATTTTTGCTCAAATTAAAATTAAAAATTGGCATGTTTTCGAGACATCTCCCGTTTTCTCGATGTGTCGTCACGCAGAGAGTGGGAAAAAAAAATCTCGTTGCAAGTGGAATTTTTGCGTACAATTTTCTATAGCTCAAGTGTTGACAAGCTTGGAGTTTGCGTGGAGCTCTGGACCTTGCCGATCGTTGAGCCTGGCGAGACCTCAGCTATGCGTAGCACGACGTGAGCTCTGTCCACGTCCAGCTGCCCCAGCACTACAATTTACAGCTACCAATACCACTTTTCGAGAAACTTGGGCGAGCCTCTGGTTTTGGCTCTCTGATCATATCATATTAAAAAGCACATGACCGAAGACGATGTATCCAACACTCCGCTCGCCGCGATTTGCCGATTTGTCTAGTTCTAGTGTAGCAGCAGCACGCTTTGTACTATTTTTAGGCCGAAAGGCCGCGGCACGCTATTGGTGTTCCTCGTCTCTTATGTCGGGTCTTCTCCGGAAAAGGCCAGAAGCCTTCCCCACTTGCTAATCTTTGTCAAATCATCATTAGCGCTAACCCTTGGGTCTTATCACAAAAACAACCCAGTTGCCTACCGGTGGAGTGGAGGAGCTAACCACACTTGCTTAAAACAAACCCCCACTTGGGTCGGGCCACTTGCCAATACCAGCCTTCCCACAAACTGGGGGACGGCAGGAGGTTTTCGGTTTGGCGCACGCCGCACCCCCGTCGCGCGCGGCGCTGGCAACCATCTCTGCGGCGGCCCATGTGGCCGCCTCGTGACGCGCTCCGAGTGTTCCAGCGCGTGGCGGGCACGCGCGCCCGGTGTCGGCTCTCCACCCTCCTCGGTGCGTTCAGCCGCAACACCGATGGCCGCAGAGTGGGCAGACCGCTGCTCCGGATCGCCGAAAAGCTCAAAACCGCGGAAGCCCGGGCGCCCAGGTCTAGACGGCTGGGTGTTGCCGTCGCTGTCTGTGACTCTGTCCGGCCGTGCAGATGCATTGCACCCCGCGCGACCCCTCCCGGGGTCCAACCGCCGAATAGCGACGAGGTGGCCCGTGCCGCCGTGTCCGCGCCGGCCTTATCCTCTCACACGCTGTCATGGAGCTGCTGCCTTCCCTTCCCGCGAATTTTGGAGCCCCCACACGCCATCACCATTCACCACCACACCCACTTGTCTCTTGTCACCGCCGCTTTCACTCTCGCTAGCGCCTTTTCTCCTTCCCTATTTAAGAGCACCTCGTCGTCCCGAGACCTCCATCGCCATTCCAAAGCAAACACAGAAAAGCGTTAGCGTACGAGACTCGCTTCCAGTTCCAGAGCCAACCAAACCAGCAAGGCAACAAGCAAGTAGAGAGACAGGCAGAGGAAAGATGTGTGGTGGTGCGATCCTAGCCGAGCTCATCCCGAGCGCACCGGCGCGCCGCGGCGGTGGAGCGGCGTGGCCCGCCGGCAAGGGCAATAAGCGGCGGAAGGCGGACGACTTCGAGGCTGCGTTCCGGGAGTTCGACGAGGACTCCGAGGAGGACGAGGAGATGATGATGGAGGCGGGTGAGGAGGTGCAGAGCAAGCCCGCCTTCGTCTTCCGCGCCTCCTCGCCGTCGTCCCCGGCGAAGCCCAGGGCGGCGCGCCAGGAGGAGGGGCAGCTGATGAAGGCCGCGCCGAGCCGGCGCCGGGAGCGCGCGCAGCAGTACAGGGGCGTGCGGCGCCGCCCGTGGGGCAAGTGGGCGGCCGAGATCCGCGACCCCGTCAAGGGCGTCCGCGTCTGGCTCGGCACCTTCCCCTCCGCCGAGGCCGCCGCGCGCGCCTACGACCACGCAGCGCGCGACGTCCGCGGGCCAAGGGCCAAGCTCAACTTCCCCTCCTCCTCTACCGCCCCAGCCAGCCGCAAGCGCGCCCGCGCCGCCGACATCATCGACCTCGTCGATCTCGAGGAACACGAGCAGCGCGCGGCTCCGGCGGCGGTGGCAGCCTTGAAGCACGAGGCCGCCGACGAGAGCTCCGGCTCCGGCGCGCTCCCGGACTTCTCGTGGCAGGGCGTGTCGTCGGCGTACGACGCGGCCCCCGCGCTCGACATCGAGGCCAAGCGGCAGAGGACCGAGCCGGAGAGCACCGAAGACGAGGCGTCCCCCCGGGCCTCCTCGGGCTCCGAGCCGGACGACCTGTTCGACGCGCTCCTCTTCGGCGACCAGTTCGCCTTCTTCGACGCCGGCGCGTACGAGTCGCTGGACAGCCTGTTCAGCGCGGACGCCGTGCAGCAGAGCAACGTCGCGGCGGACCAGAGCATGCCGCTCTGGAGCTTCGACGACGGCTGCCTCGTCGAGGACAACTTGAGCTTTTAAAAGTTTCGACTGCTTGAGTTTTGTAAATTACGTACGACCGTCTTTTTGTGTAACCTGGCAGACTGTACTATATCAGTATCAGAGGAGCTGAATGAAATCATCGTTCTCAGAAAATAAAAAGCATCCGTCTGTCCGAAACGGCAAGATCTAGAACTAGATATTGCTCCAGTAGTGTTTCTGTCCCTTGGCACGATCGATTTCCTGGACATGCGCCTGCGTCGGGCGCTGCTCAACCTGCTGGGGTGGACGCGCTAACGCCAACCGGAGCCTCACGTACGAGGACTTGAAGCGGCCGCCGGGATGTACCCGCACACACAGTCACCCACGACGGGCCGGAGGTGACGGGATACTGGAGAGGCGCTGATCAAGAAGATTAGGGTGGACGGCGGCGACCGCTGCTTCTAAAACGGCGGCCGTTCTCGCAGGACACCAAGGGCTCTAGGCGCTGCTCTCTCTCTCTCTCGCAAGCTCCGTTGCTCCCTGCTCCGCTTGGCTCCCAAAGTGGAAAGGTCATGAGATTTTACAACCCATCTTTGCTCAATGGATACAAAATATCCATGCTGACGCGCCTAGCGTAACAGCTTCAGTGCAACAACAAGTACCAGCTTAAGGTCAGGAGGCCACGAGTTGGTAGCTGTAGGCAACAAAGTACCTATTTCATTAGGAACGGCAGATTTTTTAATCCATCACACTCACGCATTTACCATCTATATGACTGTATTAATACTTTTAAAAGGTGTTTTATTTGCTCGTAATTTCCTGATAAAGCAAATCTTAGTTTTCGCTTGTGACAGACCTGGACGAGAGGGAACATGTGACCTCGAGATCCTCAAGAGACCTTGCAGTGATCAGTAGTTAAAGATTAAGGACCATATTTTACTATTCTAGTTTGGGTGTAAGTTTAAGTTGTATATGCATTTTGTGTAAACTTCCTATTCATAACTATATTTTCTAGAATTGTAAAGTACAACATAGACGTCAAACTCACCTCTATGAACACACATACGCAAATCCCACCCATATGAGTATTTCGAAGAACTGAGCCGGCAGAATGGTCAAAATTACTCGAGAAGGTATTCGATTTTTTTATTTTGTATGTTTTATTTGGGTTCTTTTGAAATCTTTCAATTTAGAGCAAAGTTACGAGTTCAAGCTCTCTTTCTCAACGTATCCATGGCAAAAATTATTAGAGGGGCTCAAGGAGGGCTCCATGGAATAAGCAGTGGTAGGGGGCTTGAGCCCCCCCCCCCCCTCCCCAAGCCACACAACACCACCTCACTGTCGGATCCACCATTGAATCAGAGTTTGTCCATGAAAAGACTTGGTTGGGTCGAACCAGGGCAGGAGCGAATGCAGACAAGTTTAAAATATTGCGGCTCCGACAGATTGTAGAGAATTAATGATCCCGATGACCAAATGCCACTAGACGAGGATGATCCAGCAACTAACAATGGAAACCTGCACCTTTCTAAGGGCAAATTGTCCTAGGAGAAGCTGAATATGTGGAGAATCTGGTTTTTGTTTATTTATTATATCTTTGCATTGTTTTGATAAGTCTTATTGGTCCATTTAATCTTAATCTATTATTTATGACAATCAAGTGTTGCTTGATTAGAAACACTCGATTTTGTTTTTCAATCGAGTGTTTTTTAAGCAACCAACACTCAGGTGTTGGGTAGACAGATCCCGAAAAAGCATCCATTAGACGACGCATAGTAGCATCCATAATCTAATAGCCTAATCCATGGAGACACTAATTTCATAATTTATCAACATAAACAAACTAGCACGAGTAAAAGATGCATTTTTCATTAGAGCATGAAGATTCATCTTTTATACCATGTTGAAGACGGTCCTCGCCTGCTCGATGGAGACATGTGTGTCCATGTGTTGGGTTGATGATATACCACATTTACAAAGGAGATAAAAGATTGAATTCGACAATTGAACCGTGTCCTGTACTTGGTTTCTTAATTTAGGATTGAAAACTAGATTATTGTCTAAGTTAGAGATTAAAAAATAGAATTTGCCCCTTTATCACTGTTGCACGGTTCATTAGAGAAACGTTTTTTGAGGTGAAAGAAGAATTATATTAAAATATAGCTGGGTATATCATTACATTACAAGTGCTCTGGAAGACAAGACATCTATCCAGAAACTAAAATTCATCTATATTGTACCCTCGCTGTAAAAGGCTCCAAATCTCAAATCCAAATCTATTTGACGCTTTGAATGGATGACCGCACAGGCAAATACTCGGCAACACTTGTTTTCGGCCAGACAGTAGATGCCCAACGGACGGCCAATGTTCAGCAGGCAGAGTTGAGAAGCTTCTCCTTCCGTGTGTCTTCCTTTTTCTTCTTTCTGCCACCGAAGAATGACGAAGACTGACCTGAAAAATATTCTCCCTAGTCCTTCATCGTGGCCAGATCAAACCACAACAAAACAAGAAGAAGGGACTGGAGAAAATTATTCCATGGCGGCGGCATCATCTCCGCCTTGATGCCACCGTTCGGAAACAAAAATCTCCATGTCGTCATGTCGATGAAGATGCTGACACCGAAGTTGTCACCTCCATCTTCAACGAAGAAAACGAATCCAACCTTCTCCTTCACCGTCGCCGGAGAAGAGAAGGAGGAAGACATAAATCTCCCATACCAAGAAACTTGGCATGGAGAAACCTCGACCCTAAGACTCAACCTAAGAGAAAAACTTACTTAAAAGCGATGGGTCTCCACTCCCTCCGGCCTCCGGTGATGTACCGGAGGAGGAGGGAGGGGGACCAGCGGTGGGCGGCGGCGGCGGCGGCGGCTACGGCTCTATGCGAGTCGGGAGTCAGTAACCCGCAACTTTGTTGTTGCCTTGGTTCATATTCATTAGAGAAACTGAAGCCGGACATTGCCTTCTATTTGGAAAGGCTCTTCCTAAAGGGTTGCTTTGGAGGAGTTAGAGCCGTTTTAGAGGAGCCACAATTTGACGCTCTTTCAAAACAGCTCCGTCTCCTCTGTTTGTTTGTTTTTTTTTATGCAAAACGGCTCCTAAAAAAAAAAACGTTTGGCAGGGATGGAGCCAGAGACGCAGCGCGGAGGAACCTGCCAAACAGACACCAACCTTAGCCATCAGTACATCATGCAGGACTCAAGACTACACCGATAACATGAAGGTCGAGGCCACACGGTGCCACTAAGGCACATATGTTGTACCACGTACACCACTGTGCTACAGAAGTGACTTAGTGAGCAAAGTTTAACATCTTGTACTTTGCAAAGTCAAGAATTCATTCGATTGTGACAAGGGCTATTGTTGAAGAATCATGACTCAATCAGGAAGAGAAAAGAAGAGAACGATAAGATAAACTTTGCCAGCTGCAAGTATGAGCCCCAAACGATAGGGAAGATTTCTTTTATTTAATCAAGTGATATTATTTTTGTTGGCAACCCTAGAGGAGAAGAGAGACTCTGAACTTGGCTCTCCTTGCTTCGATGAGTTGCTCTAACAAATTGCAAATTATCAATCCGGCTACCAGTCGCATTCTCACCATCGTCAGCACGTGCCAGCCCAGCTCAAAAAAGGTGTCGACATCCGGGTTCCATTCCATAGTCTACACGCACAGCAACTCCATGATCACTTAAACAAACAAATCAAGATCGATTTTGCCATCTTCACCTCCCACACCAGGGATCCAGAGCACGCCTGGTTGGCTATGTGTGTACGTGCACATACATACATGTAATGAACTATTTTGATATACGGGGAAATTAAATACTTATATATCCATGCTCCAGCTTTTATCATGCATGATGCCTAATGAAGCAGGGTTCTGAAATTGATGGAGTCAGCATAGACATCTTGATATAGGCATATCACCACCATGATAATAATGATGCAAAATACTGCTTCCTCCACTCCAATCTACTACAAGAGGGGTTTTGTAGTTTCACCCACGATCATCATCTTTGACGAGGACGGAAGAACTTGTATTTTCCATCTACAAGAGTGGAGGAAACTGGCCTTTGGATTTGGATATTGTTCTCTCTAAAGGGACTAAAAGGATTTCATCCCAGGCTGATATATATGTCCCCACGCCCCCATATTCCTAGTCCCGACCGGCTACACGTTTGTCCAGCCTGGGATACCGCTCTCCCTCGATACCTTGGACGTCCGGGAGCGATCCGTGGTTTTGTGTTTCTCGGTTTGCAGCTAGCTAGCGGAGAGAAAAGTTTTTTTTTTTTTGGCGATGAAGGTTTCGGAGAAGTACGCTGGTGATGATGAAGACATCGGTCAGAAGTGGTTCGACCTGAGGAGTTATGAAGTGCTGTAATAGGCTAGTGTCTTATCGATCTTGTGTCCTGCTAGCAGTCAGTTAAGGCGTGTGCGTTTATGTTTCAAAACTGGTTTCGGTGGTAGTGCACCCCACCTCGGAGCTGTAAAACGATTAACTCTTTGTCTTTGCAATGCAATGGCAGGGGCATCAGCCCTCAAACTCTAAAAAAAAGTTTTTTTTTTCGAAAAGGAGTATACTAGTAGGTGATTACTAAATGGATGGTTCATTCAGATATGTAACGACATGAACAGTATGGTATGCCGCAGTCCAGAGTCTAGACACGCGAGCTTAGTATCCCAGTCGATACTTGCTATCGGCAAAGGCGAAGGATGGAATCACATCGTCACATACTCCAACATACTTTACGTATGTTGGAGTACCACGTAGCAAGCGCAAACCAACTTAAAGCGCCATGAAAGTAATTTATTAACATCCACTTGGGGTTAGTTAGACGACGATACACTATCGCCTTAACCTGAAACTGGCAGACCGTACCAGGTTTCAGCATTTCAGGATACCGCCTTGAGTTGAAGCTATCATCAGCAGAAAAAAAAATACTGATGTCTTCCTACTGTACTGAACTCCGTAAGACTGCACGCTACATCCATTTGATAAACTTATGCAAAATTTCCGTTCTTGCAGATATGATGTGATGTCCCCAAATTCCTAGTCCCGGCTACACGTTTGTCCAGTGTGAGAGATATCCGAGAGATACCGCTCTCCCTTGATACCTTGGAGGACTGGATGTGATCCGTGGTTTTGTGTTGCTCTCGGTACGTACTGCGCTGCGCCTCTTAAGTCTTAACGAAGCTGGTTGACAGCAGTGTTGCTAACATACTACTAGATGAAAGATGATTACTGTTTTTTTCAAAAACAGGTGATTACTGACTGGATTGGATGGTATAGGCGTAGTAGAGCTACGACTCTGTAATAATATGTACATGCAGCGCAGTGGAGAGTCGTCGTCCAGACACACGATCGCGAGCTGTAGGTAGCACGACGACTTGGTGGTTAGCGTCAGGACTCAGGATTGCTACATGCTATCGGCAAAAGGCATGCCGACGAGCTCCGATTGCTGGAATCGAATCCAGTTGACGATGATAAATACTACTGTAGGTGGTACCAAGTAGTAGCAACATATTAAGTATGTAGCATGGTCCGTCCATCCACTCCCAATCGCACGAACTAGCTTAAAGCGTGACGAAAGTAATTTAGCATCCACTTGGAAGTTGGGGTTAGATGAGATACATTACCGCCTTAACCCGAAACAGGCAGACCGTACCAGGTTTCAGCACTTGGTGATACCGCTTTCAAGCTATCATCATCAGCAGAAAAAAGAAACTAGTACTGTCTTACTTAACTCTGTAAGACGATGCACACTGCATCCATCTGGTGATTTGATAAATTTGTGCAAAAATTCCGTTCTTCCAGATCCCGTCCATCCATCCGTTGCCTCACCCTGACGGCACTGGCACTGCGCTTCACATCCGCCAAAGGCAGAACGATGAGTCGATGAGCTGTTACCGTGCGTGTCAGTCAGATAGGGGCGGGGGCAAAGGCCTAGCGGACTTCCAGGCCGGCGTGTGCTGTAGTAAGCGTGTAGAGAGGCGCGCGAATGCGGGAAGAGGCCATTCCGCCATTGCCGTGCCGTGCTTGATCTGAATCTGATCGGAAATCTGAATGAATCGGGTGCCCTCACTCGCCTGTCGTCTGGTTGGAGTGCAAAGCCCCTGGCTTCTGCATCGCCCGTCTCTTGACCCTTGAGCCAGCCTTCCCGTCGTCTGATCTGTCTGCATTAGTTTTGGAGTCACGCGCCCCGCCTAAACTAGTCGTCGTCAAGTGAAGCTTGCAGGGTCTCGCCGTCCAAGTCGCAATCGCGGACTTTTCTCCCGCGATGGCCTGCAAACGCCTCACGGTCACAGACTCCTATATAGTCGCCTCGGCACTGCCGACGATCACAGCCAAGCCAACACGACAATACACCGAAGCAGAGCTAGCTAACCCTGTTTCGATCACAGTTCACTCACTCCCTCTTACGCTCTCTCGTCTCATCTCCTGGGAAAGCACGCTAGGAAGCTGACCACCTTTTGACGAGCGAGCTACTAGTAAGCGCTAGAAAGATGTGCGGCGGCGCGATCCTCGCCGAGATCATACCCAGCGCGCCGGCGCGGTGCGGCGCCACGCGGGGCCACGCCAGTGGCGGCAATGGTCGGACCGCGGCCGAAGATGACTTCGAGGCCGCGTTCCGGGACTTCGACGAGGACTCCGAGGAAGACACGGTGATGAAGAAGGATCGGCAGAAGCGCAAGGCGTTCGGGTTCGCGCTGGCCCCCGAGACCGGGACCCGGCGCAAGCGGCGGCCCAGCAGCAGCCAGTACCACGGCGTCCGGCGCCGGCCGTGGGGCAAGTGGGCGGCCGAGGTGCGCGACCCCGTCCGGGGCGTCCGCGTCTGGCTCGGCACCTTCGCCACCGCCGAGGCCGCAGCGCGCGCCTACGACCACGCCGCGCGCGACCTCCGCGGCGCCAACGCTAAGCTCAACTTCCCGTCCAAGCGCCGCTCCGCCGTCGTCGACCTCGTGGACGATGACGACGGCGTTCGCGGCGCGCGCGCGCCGTCTGTCGAGACCGAGACCGAAGGCAGCTGCTGCGGCGGTGCCGTGCCGGACTTCTCGTGGCAAGGCATGTCCGCGACCGACGACGGCGCGGCGGTCGAGCTCGGCTGCGCAATGAAGCGCGCCCGGACAGAGCCGCAGCAGGAAGCCGAGGGAAAGGAGGTGGCGACCGCGCCGTCCGATTATTCAGACGACATGCTGTTCGACGCTTTCATGTTCGGCGATCAGTTCAGCTTGTTCAACGGCGGCGGCGTGTACGAGCCTGCCGCGACTGCGATGGACGGCCTGTTGGGCGGTGACGCCGTGCTGTGCACCGACGACAGCGTGGGGCTCTGGAGCTTCGACGACAGCGTGTACTAGGCCAGCCGGCTTTCCTAGTTTCCTTCTTCCTTGCCCCTGTAAAGAATGTTGTAGTTTACTGTCCCTCGTGCTGCAAACCCTGCACTGTAGCCTGTAGAAATGCTCTCGTTGCCGTAATAAGCAAGCGTTTGCGTACGAGGTTTCCACGTCTGTATCTTCAGCTGCCATGCGTTTAATCGACCAATCTCAGAGTTGTTAACATCTGAATCTACATCTCGATCGTTTTATTTTTTTTTTTTTGTTGAGAAAATCTACATCTCGATCGTTAATCACCTTGCTGTCCGTCCCCATGCACTTCCACTGTCAGTCGGCTGTGGCCCTGCCCAGCCCATGTCCTCCCAACCAAACGATGCTTTGCAGTCTTGAACTTCTTCACCACCAGTCAACCGCGGCGACCCATCCCAGGTTTGAGGTTTTGCAGCTTCCGTCTGCGCACTGACACAAGCCCGATCATTTATCAGCCTTGAGCCCTTGACTGAATCTGAATCGAGTCCGCCGCGCGCGCGCTTCCCCGAAAGAATCTAGGTACGCCGTACGCGGATCTCTTCGCTCGTGCCGCCGCTTTGACTCTCAGTATGATTCCTGTTAGTTATTGAGTTCGTGGGGGATTGGCCGATTTCGTTCAAATCTACTCCCTCCGTTCCAGAAAACATGCAATTCTAGCATAGTACCCTGTTTAAGTCAACTAAGTTTGACCAATTATAGATAAAAAACTATAAATAATTAAAATATTAAATAAATATCATTAGATTATATATGAAATATATTTTCATAATAAATTAATTTGGAGCTGTAAATATGAATATTTTTCACTAGAAACTTGGTCAAACATGAGCTACTTTATCTGGCACGCAACCCATAGTTGCATGTTTTCTGGAACGGAGGGAGTAGTCTGGGGGAAGGATGAAAATTGTATACGGACCATCCGTACCAATTTCCAAATACAATGCAACACCGATCCGATGGAGGAGAGGAGTTGTGTTCGTCCACGCCCGCCCCCGCCTAGCTAGCTTATATAATCGAGTGAGCCTGCGTGATATCTCATCGTGTACTCCGCATACCTGCTGCACCTCAAAGATTAGATTGGATCGAATAGAATCCTGTAATACCTGCTCGCCGGATCCATCGGGTCCTCTGCTTGTTGTTTTCGGATCCGAGGCCTTCTTGCTACACGGGTCGGCTGATCTAGCTGGTGAGAAACATCAATCCATGTGCCTATATTTATCAGATTTATAGATATAAAAAATTTGAATGTTTTTTGTTTTTAAAATTAATTAATCTGAATATTTATCAGATATATAAATCTAAATCATGATTCAGACAGGCAGCTGCCATCTATACCTGTTATTCATTCTCATCATTGTAATATTTTGATTGATTGTGATTGATAGTATATATACCTGCGCTTCTTTCTCACCATTATATAAAATACACTTGTGATTTCAATCACGCATCCCATTTCAATCACGCATCCCGCTGCAGGTACACAACCGATCGACGAACCATCATGGGCATGTTGATGATGAACGACGGCGGTAGCGGGACTAGCAGCTGCATCCAGCCATCCCCGCAGGTCCTTGCTTCCCTGCCCTTACTCGTCTACGAATACGAGGATCATCCCGATGCAACAGTGCCCACTGCTGTTGTTGATCCAGCAGACTCTACTGCTACTGCTGCCACAGCCACAGCCACAACCACAAAGATGCTCATGTATAGCCTGTCCGAGCGGAGCATCGCCTACACGCATGGCAGTAAGCCTCAGATGATGGATGGTAACTTCTGCTTGAGCACGCCTCAAGGATGGCTGCTCCTCCTTGGACAGATTTCGGAGGCCTCGCTGTGGCATCCGCTTACTGGAGAGACCATCACCCTCCCACCCATACACGACGACCACTACATCCCCGTCAACTGCAAGTGCCTGCTCACCCACAACTCCGCCGCCCACCCAGACTGCGCCGTTGTGCTCCTTGACGTCGCCGATCCTTTCATGTGGTTCTGCCAGGTCAATGGCGGGGCTGACAGGAGGTGGGGGCAGCACACCTATGACATTGGCGACTACGACCTCCCTGAGGAATTCTGCACATCCTCTACGCCCACGAAGAATGTCATCGACAATGTTGCCGCGCTGAGAGGGAAGCTGCATTTCAACTTTGCAGAATCAGACCAAGAAAAGATGGGCGTCATTGACTTGGATTTCCCGTCTGATCATGGCCATCCACCCACCGCAGAGTTCCACGAGTTCGATGTCTCCGAGCTCGAGCTCAAGTTCCCCGATGGCATGTGCTCTGGTAAAATCTACTTGATAGAGTCCATGGATGAGCTCTTTGCTGTTTGTATCTGCTATGTGGATTTTGATCCCAGCAACATTGGAGCCGCTCTTATCTATGAGCTGGACTACTCTGATGAGAAACCCATAGCCTGGCACCGGGTGGATGACATTGGAGATAGGGCTTTTCTTTTGACGGAAATGAACATGGCAACTTGGTGCTCGGCAAGCGCCAATAACCTTAGAGGCAACACCCTCTACTTTCTCAAGGAGTTAGTGGCTGGCAACAGGGATCTATGCATCTATGATATCCAGGAGCAGACCATGGAGACTGTCCAGGTTCACGACCAAGAAGATTTGGAGATCGTGCGCACCCAGCCATACTGGATTAATGTACCCCCGTGCTAGTATGCTAGTATAGATCACATTGTACTTGCTAAGTAGCTCGTTGCTAGCTTTGCTCCAACTTTTGCGTTATATTGAGTCAAAGTAGAATCTGCTCCAACTTTTGCGTTATTCGTATGAAGTTTTAGAGGAGAAATTTGGATCGCAAATTTTATGACAATGTACATCTATATAGGTATATGTGTTTGCACTAAAGAGGTGATTTCCTTCTCTATCCCTTTTCTCTCCAATTTCAATGTATTTATTCTCTTAACGACGATAATTTGACATGAAGGGCTCGAATTTCGTTAGTATAGATAGATTGCATGGGCGTGCCCACCGGTTCTCTCCACCGTTTCCATGAACCTGGGCAGTTTCACCCAGAAATAAGAGGCCTCCTTGGGCGTCCTGGGACCGAAACAATCTCAGAGTTGTCAACATCTGAATCAACTTCACATGCTGTCCATCCCCATGCGCTTGCACTGCCAGTCAGCAGCAGTCAGAAGACCGCGTCCGACGCAGAGCGTTCGTCGGCAGACGCCCAACGGCGTGCCGGTCATGTTTGGAACCTAGAAATTTTACAGAAATTATGCAGGAATTTTACAAAAATTAGTTTAATTTTACAGATAAGCCAAAGAAATTACAACCAAGGTTTGTAAGATTTTCAGACTGATGCCTTATACCGATTTCTCTTATAAACTGGAGCACCAATTATATTCCTTCTCAACTGAAAGGCACTGTTCCTATCAATACATAAACAGAAACAGACCATTTTCGTAACGCAAGCTGTTATGAGATCAAGTTTCTGCAACCACAATTGCACAAACAAAGTTGACACTGTGAACTCACGGGGATGGAGATGACAAATGGTTTTCATCCATCCGCCGTCTGCCTGTCTGATTGTCTCCACTGAGCTACGGCCTATGGTTTATATTGATACTGTAGCTAAAATGCTAACCGATTACTATGGGATAAAACGGTAAACTAACATTATATGTCGATATTGTTCATATATACTCGGCTAACGCGTAGTTTGACATGTACCCTCCCAAGTTACACTTTAACTATATTATTTATATAATAAATTATAATTGTATTGTATTGTTTATTTAATTACAATTATTATATCTGTATTATCATAATTAAATTAAATTGTTGCTAAAAATTATAAAGTATGAACCTTGATACGCGTGAGGGCTGTGTAAGAAACAAAAAATGTGCGATGTACCCACAAATTTTAAAAATTCAAAACAAGGGCATAGTTGGTTTTAGCTGTGGTTTTGTGATGCTTGCATCAGACGGCTGTTACACTATAACACAGCAAACGATAAAAAGGTAACCTTCATGAGTATAAAGTATCATTGTAAAATATGCTTTCCTATTAAAAGTTATTTTTTATGAGTAGCCATTTCACTTTCCACCCAACTATATGTACCAATGACATTTCCTAACGCAGGATGGTGGGAATACCGGGAACAAAACAGATAGCAACCATGGTTTTGATATATAATGCATTTATGCATAGTACTAGTATAGAGAGGTATGTTCCCTTAGACAAAATATTAAAATGTGTGACAAGCTTTACCCACTATTTAAAGAATACAAATAATTAACAAGATTAGACTAAAGCCACATAATAGTGTTTTCAAACAGCGGCGATTTTGATACAAGTTCCTAGGTATGGCGGCAGCAACGACGGTTTTGGTAAATCATATGACTCATCCAGGTAAGGGATTGACCTAACCTTTTGACAAAGAAAATTTAATTAACAATTAAGAAAAAAGCCGTAGAAGGCTTCTCCTAGTTTCCGGATGGAATGATGCATGAGTACTAACAATATTCATTCAGATTCTCTCATGTCCCAAATTTATCAATGCCCATGGTTATCAACTTTGATGACACAACTTGTCAACTTCACTCATTGTGAGAAGAGCCAATATGTACCTACACTGCTTTTTAATACCTGAAAACCAGTCTTTTTACTTGAGTCTTGAGGTAATACTATTATCTCTCTTTGAATATATAGGGCTTATTATTAGGATACGAAAATGACAAACTTTTCATGTTTTGATCAACAACTAGTCAAATAAGTGATATGCATGTTTAGTGTCTAAAATTTGTATCTCTATACATATTTTGATTTCACATGTATTTTTATATGATATTGATTTTGTAACAAATAATCATGTATGTTAGAACAAACCAACGGTAAAAACTCACTTCTCGAAGATCTATATTAATCATAATACCCACTATATATTAAAAAAGGAGGAAGTATATTTCGTGCTTTGGCCAAGTATGTGGAACGTGGTGGCCACAAGCCATACCCAAACCTAGGAACACTAAACTTGCCATTCAAGATAAATAAAATAGTCAAATAAAGGACCAACCTGCAATTTTATGGAGATACTAAACATGTTTGCCTAAACAAATTTTAATGAGTACCATTTCACTTTCCACCTCGTTGTAGCACCAATGACCTACTCCAAAGCAGCGGCGCTATGATGACGTCCTTAGCAATACCAGGAACAAAATAGATAGCGACGGCGGTTTTAGGTTTATACACAGTATGAGTATAGGGAAGTATGTTACTCTAGAAAATAATAAAATGCGCAACAAGATAGTTTTATCCATTGTTTACCAATCACATGAAGACAATTAATTAACAAGATTAGGCTAAAGCCACATGGACGATGTTCCAAACAGCGGCGATGCTATACAAGTTTCTAGCAGCCAAGTATGTGGCGGCAGCTATGGCGGTTTTGGTAAATAGTATGACTCATCTAGATAAGAGATTGACCTAACCTTTTGAACAAAAGAGGAAGAGCGTATGGAGTAAGTAAAAAAAAGTAGCATGCACATGGGTTTTTGGCATTTACCTAGGTATCCCGATGGAATCGTGCATGGATCCTCACGATATTCATCCAAATTCTCATGTCACAAGTTTATAAATCCCTATGGTTTATATTTTTGGCTGAACAAAAAATGGAAACATGACTCCCACTGCGAGGAAGAGGGATATAAACCTACACATACTTTTTGATTCTAGGAAGCCAGACTGTGACTTGTTATTAGTATTTGAAAATGCCAAACTTTTTTTGGTTTTAATCAACAAATGGTATGCATGTTTAATGTCTGAAAGTAGTATACTGTATTTGCATTTCACATATGTGCCTTTTATTATGGTATTTATTTGGTAATAGATAGTCATGTATGTTAGTAGAAATCAACGGTCAAAACTCACTTCTTGAATATCTTTCATAATCATAATACCCGTTGTGTATATATATTTAAAAAGGAGGAAGTATATTTCGTGCTTTGGCCAGGTAAGTGGAACGTGGTGACCACAAGCCTACCCAAACCTAGGAATACTCAACTTGTCATTCGAGATACATAAAGTAGTCAAATAAAGCACCAACCTGCAATTTGATGGAGACACGCTTAATAAAGGTGTTAGGCAGATAAGACTTCTGTTTAGCTGATGTGGCCGTTCTAATCCCTCACTAACTGTTTGTTGATCAGTTTCCTCTACCTCGTGACACGACTGACGACAGCTGTTGTTCTGAATATGTGACTGTGACATCATTGCTTGAGTAATCAACGACACGGGCTAGTGCAGTGAAACATGAATACAGTTCAGTACTGCAACTACAAGGTTGGTTAGCTCGCCATCGTCCTTTCCAAAGTTTAAAATGGCCAAGTGGCGCGGAAAAGGTGGCCGTCACAAGTTGCTCAGGATGATCTGAAGAGGCGAAGAGTGGCAAGGAGGGCTGAACCGGCAGCTGAAGGGGGCACTCGTCCAGATAGTTGCAGAACAAGTGGCAGTAACTGACAAACGAGCACAAGATGCTTCTCCAATTGCCTGAGCAGTATAACGATTCTCCATTGCTGCTAAAACAGCTAAAGTTATCAGCAACGGTACGTAATTCATGTTTACCCTATGCATCGGCCAGAGCGCTATGAAACAAGCTCTAGGTTGATCTGAAATCGAAGGAGCATTGAGGAACCAACTTGTAGTAGGGAGGATATGTATTCTATGAAAGAACCGTCGTTTTAAAATAGTTTATTTATGGAGAAATTTTACTTGTGCTTGGAAATAATAAGAGCCTTTCATTCATTCAGATCCAATGGCTAAAAATATAAAGGAACCTAAAGAGAGGAACTAAGTCATGGGACCGGAACTTGGTTCTAGTGGGCCAGGAACTTATTTCTATTTTTAGCCAAAGGATATACTGGTACTTTCATCGGTAGAACATGTCGTCGCTGCAATGAACCAAAAAAAAAAAAAAAAAAAAAAAAAAAAAAAACTCACAAGACCGATCCTACCATTGCCGCAAAGGAAACCTCCTCGCTCCGACTATGCAGCCTATGCCGGAGAAGAGCACGGGGCAATTAGCACAACAACGTTCAAGCAGAGTAGGAGCGGCCAGGTCAGGGCCGCGGGGCGACCAACGTCACGAAGTTCACGCCCGCTGAAGTTCACGCCCGCTGCGGCGGTGCCATTCTTCTTAGAGTTAGAGTAGGCCCATGCAGGTGGGTGCCGAAGAGCCCCAGCAGCTAGCGGACGATGGTCAATCTGGACAGAAGCCGGTATTAGTGCGCCTCTTGCAGGCTAGCGGCGGCAAGCCGGCCGGCGGCGAATCATCTCCGGCGCTGATGCATGCGTCCGTTCCGGTAAGATGAGAATGGCGGTCAAAGTAAGGGCTGCACTAAAATTACTAAACTATCCTTAATTATATTTAGTTAATTACTTTTACATCAGACGGCTGATAAAAAAAATCACAGGAGGTACTACCGGTTCCTCCCAAGCACCGTAAAACATCTCTTATTTATGACTAATCATTTACTTTGTGGCATCATTTTCTGATTTATTTTTAAAACTTGATTGTAGCATCACAAATAAAACATGAATAAAAATAAAGAAAGAGAACATGATCTACATACTAGTCTTCTAGGAAATATGAATGATCCTAGTCACATGATACCATTAGTTAAAGCATGTTTAGCGGTGCTTCTTCTTCATAGAAGAAGGCTGAAGTTAAATGGAAATGGGGAGTCCTAGAGTTAAAAAAAAAAAAAAATAGAAGAAGGCTGAAGCTGGGATTTTTTTTTCCGTTATCTAAAAAATATCCTACATTGATTTTAGGAGTAGCTCTACCAAACAATATCCTACAGAGAAGTTATTCTATACTTCATGTAAAAGTATTCTTGGAAATGGACTAACGGGCTAGGATCTAAAAACACTTGCTTGGTTTAATTCAATTTGCACGCGTGATCACTTCCTCTGTGGAGTTTACATCTAGAGAATCACTTCCATTTCCAAAATCACCCACTCAATCTCTGTCCCTAAAGAAAGTTATTCTTGTTCTGTGCTACGTCAAACCATCTCAAGTTTGGCCAAGTTTTATATATAAGAAATACTAATATTTATAATATCAAATAAGTATCACCAGATTCATCATGAAATATATTTTCGTAGTATATGACTTATAGCAAAATTACAATTACCTTGCTTTATGGGCGGAGGTAGTATCAGAGAATCACTTTTACATGGAGAATTATAAGGCGAAGGATCTTTAGGGACTATTTGTTAATTTCCTTATGCTTTTGATTCGTTCTGAAAAAGTGATTCTATGATAGTAACGATTTTAAGAGCAAAAGTGATTCTCTAAGATAAACTTTATATTAGAACTTTAGAAGTGCTTATGTGTAAGAAGTAATTAAGGAGAAGCTAGGTCTTAGTTCCTAGCCTCCTTTAATGTAGAGAATCACTCAACAAGCAGAATAATCAAATGATCGCTAGGAGATCCTTCTAAATTCAGTCTTAAAAAGTTAAGTTGCTCTATGAACTCTGTCAAACCAAACTTTCCAATCCCAAATTTAGATTTTTTTCCCTTTAAGTTTTTTCTTAAAAAAACTTTCTCTATTCCAAATTGTAACTCATTTGACTTTTTTTGATACAAAGTTTGACTGCTCGTCTTATTCAAAATTTTATTATAATTTTGTTAAAAAGAATTCGTGTTAAAAGGTCATACACCTTACAATTTGAGACCGGAGAAAGTACAAGAGTAAGAAAGGAGACGCAATGTGTGAAGCTTACCAGCGTGGCATCAAAATGCACCGTGCCATCCAGTAAGCTGCGATAGGTGCGTGCCATGTGGCATACTATCTTGGCATCTTGCTAGTCATCATGCCAAGTCATCCACAAACGGTCCTAGCTGGTTTATAAATCTCCCTTCTCCGTCGGCAACCTTCTTGATTCTAAAACACCACGACCAGCAGCACACGTAAACAGACCCAAGAAAAAAACTTTGTCGGAACAATGTGCGGAGGCGCCATCCTCGCGGAGCTGATCCCGCCCACACGGCGCGCAGCGTCGAAGCCGGTGACCGAGGGCCACCTCTGGCCGGCGAGCTCCAAGAAAGCCGGCAGCAACAAGAGGCACCACCACGAATACGACGACGACGACTTTGAGGCCGCCTTCGAGGAGTTCGAAGACGACTTTGACATGCACGAAGACGACGAGGACGATGATCACCCTGACCACTTCGTGTTCTCGTCCAAATCCGCCCTCGCAACAGGTAATCAATCCGTTCATTCGAGGATGCAAGTGCAATAATCTGTATGGACAGAATGTTCACGCGCGTCCTTAATTGGGTTTATTTGGGCATGACGTTTTCAAGAACTGCATCATGCTAGTGTAATCTCAAGGGAAAGAACTCTTGTGTATAGCTATAGCCCACGACGCCGGGCGGCGCGGTGCGTGGCCGGCGGCGAGCCAGAGGACGAAGCGCGGCCACCGCCAGTTCCGCGGCATCCGGCAGCGGCCCTGGGGCAAGTGGGCGGCGGAGATCCGCGACCCGCACAAGGGCACCCGCGTCTGGCTCGGCACCTTCAACACCGCCGAGGACGCTGCCCACGCCTACGACGTCGAGGCCCGCCGCCTCCGCGGCAGCAAGGCCAAGGTCAACTTCCCCGCCGCCAGCGCGCGCGCACGCGCGCGCCGCGGCAAGGGCAACCCAAGAACCGCGCCGAAACCGCCGCAGCAACAGCATGCTGCTGCAGCACAGGCACAGCCCGCTCTGCCTCTTCGAGGAGCGATCGAGAAGAGGCAGGAGCAGGAAGGGATCGCCGTGAAGCCTGAAACTATGGACACGTTCGACTTCGACGTGGGCAGCTTCTTCGACATGACCTTCCCCACCTTCCCAGCCGCGCCGCCGCCGGCCATGGAGAGCTCCTTCGCCGGCAGCAGCGCCACGTCGGAGACCGGGAGCCCCAACGGCAACTCGTCCGAGGGGAGCGTGGTGGGTGGCTCTGCGCTGGACCTCGCTGACGAGCTGGCGTTCGATCCATTTATGCTGCTGCAGATGCCCTACTCGGGCGGGTACGATTCCCTGGACGGCCTTTTCGCCGAAGAGGCCGTGCAGCAGGACGTGAACAACGACATGAGCGGCGTCAGCCTGTGGAGCTTCGACGAGTTCCCCGTCGACGACGGCTCTGTTTTCTGACGTACCCAGCTGTACTTCTACTCTGTTGTAAGCATCTGAATTCGTCACCATGCCTTCTGCTCCTTATGGCGTTCGTCTACGATCTCCCTTTGTCAGACTCTGTTTTCTGGTTCAGGAAGGACGTCGGCTTTGAACCAATCGACCCGGACGATCGATGTGGCTGATGGCGACTTGGGAGATGATTACTAGTAATACTATTTGCTGCCTGCCTGGTGTGTAATCATATGTGTTTGCTCGTTAGATTCTGCATCTGTATTGCTGCCGGCCTCCTGAGCATCTGATTGTACTCCACCCTGAATATTTGTGCACTACATACTGTTTTGGTATTTCCTACTGTTGGTCAATTGTCCTATGGATTTTACCATGTCGGCAAATGTTCATCTATATTGTACGGTTGTGATTATCATGCCAAATAAGCTTGTGAACCTGGTTCTATATATGGTATCTTGTTTATGAGTCACCTAGCCTTCCCCTGTCATGTTTGAGTTGCAGTACTATACAAGGGGATCATAAATTTCTGAATCCTGTCAGAAGGTGGAGAATTTTGCTTCGTTGGGCTACACTGCCAATAGGTTGCGGCGATTGCATCGCAAAATTCCCTATTCCTTCCCCTTAATGAAATGCATACCTCATGGTAGCGTCGAGGAAAACAAAAATTCCCTATTCGTAAACATGGGGGGAGAAAGCATCATAAGCACTATCTGACATGACAACTACCACTTCTTATTCCTGATGGAGTTCAGACAACACAAAAAGAGTAGGTTTTTATTTCATCAGACAAACAGACATACAGTATTCCAATGCGTTGGCAACTGTTCTTTTGCCATTTCGTTTAATTCCATGACTCATAATGTTGACTTCCTGCAAATGAAGCCATCATTTCCCTAGATATTTTCCCACAAATAGTATTGCGACGGGTGCGAAAACCGCCTCGCAATCCGGTGGGCACCTAATCGGCACAGCTGGTTTTGGACTCCTGCATGGGTATAATTTAGGCTGCAAAGTTGCTGAAAAGAAAATAATTTAGGCTGCAATTTGCACATATCTTGCTTGCCTCGGTGTGGTAGCGACAGCGACCTGGCTCAACTACAAGCCAAATTAAGTTAGAGTTGCAGGGTTCTCAAGCAAACATTGAAATATTCACAAGTGGTGGCGAAAAAGGCCAACGCCTCACGGTCATGGCCTCAATGGGGGCAGCTCGCCGAAGTCTTCTTCAGGCCTGCGTTTGTTTGGCTGCCACTGCCGTTATCAGTCGGCAGCAATGTACGGTTGCCTAATCTTAACTTCAGAAAACTGCCAGTTGCGCCAGACGGGCCATCTGCATTATGGAATCTGCCCGTGATGATGGCCTGATTTTGCGGCCCATGATACTTCACGACGATTGGCTCCTCATGCATGGTTGCTGGAAAAATAGATACTAGCTGTCTAGGTCCTGAATACTTCGTTTGGCTACTTCCACCTGTTGCATTAGCTAGAGGATGAGGATTCTCCCAACACATCCTAACCCTATGAAAAGAATATAATTCAGTCCTCATAATTCCAACTTGTAATAAATTTTCTCCGGGAATAGTTCGTCGCATGCTTATCCTTTCCTTGGCAAAGAACTTGCAAGATTAATAGAACCATGCATCGATGATTAAGCATCTCTAGCTTCTTCAGACTGCTGCTACTTGTCCATGCATGTGGAGAAAGACAAATGCGAGTGCCTGTTAACAAGTCTGCCTCTAGCCCTCTAGGCAAAGATTGTAGCCTCTGCAACTGATTTTGCACAGTCCTGTAATTGCAGAGCCGGAAACGCCTCCGATCGATCGACCATTCCTTGGAAGCAAAGCCTGGAAGAGACAGGACAGGAGCATGGCTTTTCTGAAGAATTTGTTGCGTCGTAATCTGAACTGGCTTAACATGCTGACAGCATTCACCTGTTCATGTTAAGACAACAAAAAGAGAGACCAAGTGCAAGCGATCCATCACTTACATGTAAAAGAAGGGCTCAGGGACCTCGCTAAACTCACCTCTTCCTTACTGACAGAAACCAATACAGTAGATGCAGGCAGTTCTTCAGATTTGAGCCATCACCAGCTTGGACAGGGTTCGTCGAAAAACTGACAAGTGCGAGCAAATGAGGAAATGTACATGGCCCCCGGATGCTATAAGTAGTAATGCCACGCAGTGTGTACTCATCAACCCAAAAGGAATGCCAACACTTTTGGCAAAATGAGTAATGGCATGGTCTTATACAAGTGATGGAGGGATGATGCACCTCGTGATTATGTTCTTTCTGCAAATAGCTGTTGGTGATGCAATTGTGCAAGTGGCAAATCCGTGGGAGTAGAAAACCCACGGGACTCTCGGAACGCCTATGGCTCGTGGGCCGAAAAGTGGGTGCCCATGGTATTGCTAGCGACGATCCAACCAGCAAACAGTTTTTGTTTTTAGATTAACTGCTGCCAACTCAAATGAGCCAGCCCACGGTTCCAGAAACTGAGCCCGGCCCAAACCCAGACATCACTGTTTGCATGAAAAGTAAACGGAAAACCGTGGGACTCTACTCCTAGACCGCCCATAGCGGACTCAAAGACCGTGGTAAACGGAACACCGTGGGACTCTACTCCTAGACCGCCCATAGCGGACTCAAAGAGAATAAGGTGAAAGCAAAATGCTCCAGTCGGTATTCTTTCTTTTATGTTCTGTATATATATCCATTTTACATGATGAAAATTATATTCCTAGCTTCCATCAACCTCATTGAGGATGCCTTGTACCCTAATTATTACAAAAGGTGGTCAGTGCTAAAAAGTAAGACATGTGTTTCAAAGCACATATAACCAAGACACCAAATAACTCTATTAAATCTAAAAACAAAAGAAAACGATCGAAAAAATCACATCTCTAGCAAGAATAGTCTTCCGCAATATTCTGACTTACTACATGAAGTCAACTACAAAAGTAGAGAAAACAGAAACTGAAATAACAAACTCCACATTTCTAAATGAACTATAACCATCAGGTCAAGAAATCATCACCAAAACATGTATGTCAAACTCAGCAAGGGTACTGAAAGATCGTATGACACTGACCACCATTAGAGACTCTGGATATTGTATTTTGGCAACGACAAGAAGCACTGGTATGCAAGGCAACCACCATCTCGATGCTGGCACCAAAGCTGATAACCAAGGAATCTTCCAAAAAAAGCGACACCTCCAACGAGAGAATGACATCCAAAGACGCCATCATCCCCCAACCAGAGATGCTGGTGATAGGTTCAGCTAGAGAGATCCTTAGGGAGGAGAACAATGGGGTTCAGATGACGCCTCTAGTGAGAAAAGTGGCGCCCATAGGCGTCACCGCCATCGAAACAGGGTAGTTAACAATCGGCAGAACCTTCAAACACTACCACTGTCCACCGAGAGCCATGTCATTACGCCATATACCAGCTACGAGGTACATCGCTAGATTCGGCCACGAAAGAGCGCCAACTATCATATCCAAAAAAATCGGGCGCCAGTGACTTGTTGCACCGCGGACGTCAAAGGTTGCCCAGGTTTGCCAGGCACGATGGCCACCGTCACCATTGAGTAGAAACGCCACCGCGCTTGCCGAATCTGGCCGCCAAGGCCACGAATCACTTGTCGGCATGGTCATGTCGCCACCGAGAGACACCCCAACTAGCAGCAACATGGAGAAATCCCCACTATACCACCATGCATCCTCGCGGTTGCTCGGTCCTGCCGGCAGCCTGCTCCGACGGCGACGAGGGGGTACCAAGATGGAGGAGGGGTTGCGGCTGGGGTTGACTTTTTTAGGTTCATTTATATCCATTTGAGGCTCATTTATTAGACAATCATATATTTGGCAAGAATTTGCTTAAGAAAAACTAAAATAAAAAAACGCGCACACCGCCCAGCCTCAGCCCGCACTCTCTCTTAGGCGACCATGGTGGCGGCACCACAGATCCGCAACCGCGCCCGGCGAGCTCTCGTTGCTCGCGTTCGTTTCCCACTGCCTCCTCATGTCCGTGCCCGCGCCTCATCGCCTCCCCCGCACGTGGCCATGGCGGATGCTGCAGCGGCGGCACAGGATCTGGTAGCGGCGACGGCGACGGCGACGACGACGACGGTGGATCCAGCACAAGGTAGTCCTCCTCGTCCTCCTCCTGTTCTCCTCCTAGATCTATTATCTAGGGTTCTGGCGGCAGCAACGGATCCGGTGGCGGTGGCGACGACGGTGTGGGCGGTCGGGGTGGGGGAGGCTCGTCGCAGCTGGTGAAGATGGTGGCGGTGGGGGGAGGGAAGACGGCGGCCACAGTGGGCGCTAGGGTGTCCAGAGGTCTGGCGATCTTGGGTCGCTCCGGCAAACCCTAGCGCGCGGCAAGGCTATGGCCAGCGGCGAGGGCACGGAGTCGGAGAATAAATGGTCTGTATTTTTTTTTTTTTTTTTTTTTTTCTTTTTTGGCGAAAAAGTGGGTATCGGTCTTATGGAGATAATGTAGAAAACCCTTATAGTTGCATCTCAGCCTAGGCAATCGGGTTTTAACCGACTGTTCGATTCGGTTCTTTCGGTTTGTGCAAATTTCATTTCCTAGGTCGTAGCAACCGGTCGGTTTGTCGCAAAAGAAGGAACCGTTGAGTTTGGTGTTTGGTTGTTCGGTTCGGTTTTCAGTTTAAACCGAGCAAACCTTTCGATACAAAGGAGAGAGAGAGAGAGAAGAAGAAGAAGAAGAAGAAGAAGAGATGTGTGGCAGAGTTCGTCGTCGCCCGTGGAGCCACGCGGGTGCCACTCCCGCCAGCCGCCCGACCCGTCACTGCGCACGAGGGCACGCTCCGTCTAGCTAGCCGCCAGCGAAGAGCCGCGTGCGGCGTGCGAGCCGCCCTATAGTCGTTGTCGCCACCTTTTGCCTGCGCTCGCTACTCGCAGCTGCGCCGCCTACCCGCGGCCACTGCTTGCGGTCTCAGCCCCGCCACCACGCGTGCCCTGCTGCTCGCTACTCCTCCATCGCGCCGCACCGCCCTTGTGGCTCCTCTCGCCCAAAAGCTGTGGATTAGATAGGGATAGGGTTTGGTGTGTTGGTCTGACCAGCTGAAGTAGTGGGGCTAATTATGTGTGCGTGTTGGTCTTGGGTCATATTGGGCCGTTGGACTGCTAGTATTTAGACAACAGGAAATTGATGTGCTCTGCTCTTCGTAACTTGGTTACTCAAGTACCGTAGCCGAACTGCTCAGATATTGAAACATAAACGAAGAACCGAAAAAAAACCGATAATTCGGTTCGGTTTCGGTTAGGCTGAGTTGCATCAGCTAGCCACTTACTGTAACTATCAAATAGTGGAAGACCCATAGGATTCTCCGACCTTCTATGTGGAAAAAAATAGCCCGCTATTTTTGCCGCTATAGCTCGAAATAGCTTGAAAAAAATTGTGCCGCTATTTGCGGTTCATGCACAATTTTACCGCTAAAGTCCGCTAATTACGGTTTATAAAACGCTAAACACCTTGGTTTTAACTCGCTATTTAAAACATGGATGCTTATGGCTGAAAAAGAGCCCATGGTTTGTTTGTTTTTTTTGCTATATTAGGGCAGTCCCAATGCAGACTTCACCCTGAAGTCTATCCCTATTAATTACAGTGCCACGTAAGTATTTTGCTGATGTGGCAAACAATTTAATGAGGAAAGAGAGGGAGAATCGTAGAAACGACGTCTAAACAAGACTTCGAGTCGTCGTTCCGTTGGAGGCCCATGACTCCACTTCTACCTCGCGATGGGGAGGCCGCATCGAGTCTACCCGATCCCGTACGCCCGTGCGCCGCCGCCGCCGCGAGTCCTCTTCCATGGGCGCGAGCTGCTGCGCGCCATCCCGCTTCTCCCGCGCGCTCGAGGCCTCCAATCTCCCACGCATTCTGCAAATCTCCCGCATGCGCGAGCTCCTGCACATTCAGTGAAGGATTCTTGGATGGGATTGCATGTTCAGTTAGTTTTCCCATGTCAATATTTGGTCTTTACTATATTTAGTAGCCATTCATTCGATTGTTCAGCATTTTAATACTAAACGTAGAACAATGGCAGATCTCATTTTAATACTAAACGAAGAACAATGGCAGATCTGCACGGGAACAATGGCATATTTCCTGTGCGGAGAAATTTGCCATGTTCTAGAAATTTTCTAGTATTCCCGCGTGGATAGTGTTCAACATTGTTCTTTACTATATTTAGTACTAGAAAATACTCCGATTCAGATTTTACAGCACTGAACAATGCTGAACCATTCTCAGTATTAGTCAGTATATATAGCTGCATTTACATTTTGTATTGGTCAAGCGTTACTGATATAAGTACCGATGTAGCTGCATGTATACAATCCTGTCAAGAACAAGCGCCGATCGTTGATGAACTAGTTTGACACGGTTGCAGGTTATACCCTCCAGGAGGGTTCTCAAAGTTTCTGGAGTCAAACCCATTTGCTAACCATCCTAATGCAAATGCAAATTTTCATTTTGTTGGTGTTGGAATGAGTCAGTCTTCAGTTTCACCAATTGACCTAGGTGCTACAAGAACTACTTCTCTAGCATAGCAAACTCATGAACAAAGGGATGATTTAGATGCACAAGAAGATGAAACAATGTAGTATGTGAGGTGCAGGGTGGATCACATGTAGTATGCCACAACTAATCACCTTGGCCTGTGCAGCCTTCGGCCAGCGGGAGCATAGGTTCGGATGAAGTGGTCGGAGAAGTTTCACGCGGTCAAACCCCGAGTTCTGGGTCGTTTCTACCTGTAGTAGTTGAGTCGGAGCTTGAGTCTCCCGTTTCAGACAATTCGTTAAGGTTTGAACCTGGGAACGTTACAGTGGATGTAACGCGTGTGCTGTAAATCTGAATGTTTTGCTTTTGGTAATACAAAAGCGGGGGAAACCCTTTTTTCTAAAAAAAATAATCACCTTGGTCTGTGCTGCCTAATAAATGTTTTTATCTATAGAAACTACTATTATGAACTTTGCATTAGGAAGCATGGAGTCGTGATAGAGTTTTTAAAGTTTAGACTCTATGTGTGGAGTCTGGATTGGGACTGCCCTTAAGGACAATCGCTTCTCCCCGTAATGTTTAGAACGTTGACACTCTCGGTGAGCGTGCACCATGATTTTTTTCATCTCTCTTCATCTAAACAGATTATTTAAGGTCTATGGACACTTATGGAAGAAACTAGCTAAGACTCCTATCATCGTCAGCAACAGAGCACTCGAATGCATGGCTGCACACTTTTTTTGAACAAAGATTGAACAGGCGCTCATACGTTTTTTTTTTCTTCAGAATTTCCATCAATCCTCGTCCGAGCAGTGGACCCGGAGTCGGAGCCCATAGACCATGGGCGCCCACAGATTACTGGGAGAAAGAGAAACCGGCGGCGCGAACGACGAAGACGAGCCCACGGTGTTGGCCGGCCCACGTCACCCGTGCGAGACTTCCCGCGTCTCTGTCCCTACTGCAAACCGAAAAACTTGGGCAAAGAAGACCAAGAGGCAAGAGCTGCGGGAAACGATCGAGACGACGCCATGTGCGGGGGAGCGATCCTTGCCGAGCTCATCCCCGCACGGGTGCGCCGCCAGCTGACGGCCGCCACGCTCTGGGCCGATGCAACTGACGTGTCCTCCTCCGACGACGACCTCGAGGACTTCGAGGCCGCGTTCGAGGAGTTCGTGGAGTCCGATGACAACGAGTTACAGCTTCTCGACGACGACCAGGAGCCGTCTCCCGCAGCTTCGCCTGATCAGGCCGGCGGCTGCAACTGCGGCAAGTCGAAGGCTGCCCTTGCTCCTCCTCCTGCTGGTACGATCAAGATCAATCAGACACCACCACGCTCCAACTACAAGAAGTACAGGGGCGTCCGGTACCGCCGGTCCGGCAACTGGGCCGCGGAGATCAGGGACCCGCAGAAGGGGCACCGCTCCTGGCTCGGCACGTACCGCACCCCCGAGGAGGCCGCCCTGGCGTACGACTGCGCGGCCCGCCGGATCCGCGGGAAGAAGGCGAAGCTCAACTTCCCGCTCATCCTCGAAGAGGGTCCCAGTCGCCAGAGTTACCGCGGGAAGAGAGCGAAGCTCAACTTCCCGCTCATCCCGCAAGAGGGTCCCCCCAGCCGCCAGAGTTTCGACACGCCGGTGGCCATGGACCTCAAATTGACGCCCGTCGGGAAGAGGGCGGAGCTCAACTTCCCGCTCATCCCGCAAGAGGGTCACAGCCGCCACAGTCTCGACACGCCGGTGGCCATCGACCTCAAATTGACGCCCGTCGGGAAGAGGCCGGAGCTCAACTTCCCGCTCATCCCGCAAGAGGGTCCCAGCCGCCACAGTCTCGACGCGCCGGCGAAGCTCAACTTCCCTCTCATCCCGCAAGTGAGTCCCAGCGGCCAGAGTCTCGACGCACCGGTGGCCATCGACCTCAACTTGCCGCCCGTCTCCGACGACGGCACGACGGATGCTGACGGAGATGCAGGTACGCAACAATATCTCGTGACACAGCATCCACATTCATACTAAGCTTACCACATGAGCAACACTAGACACTAACGTATTCATTCACTGATACAATTGCCAGGGATGGCCAGTGAGAGCATGCTAGCTCGGGTCAAGGAACTGATCGCGCAGGGACCTCATGACGAGCGGCTGGTGGCGAGGATCGTGCCTGAGCTGATGATGATGAACGGGAGCAGGGGCGAGGCTACGGCGGCCGGGGCGTCGTCGGCGTCGGCGTCGTTCATCCCCGAATTCAGCCGTCAGATGCAGGAGATCGCTGCCTTGCGGAGGGACCTTGATGCACGCGAGAGGCAGCTTGTTCAGCTGGTTTCTCAAGGGCTTCGTTGATCACTCACTCCGATGATGCCTCCATCGTTCTCGTGCTCAAATGATGGGTGTTTAAGAATTATTATTATTTGATTCCAGTGTCGTCAATGGATTATATATAGCTGAATGATGACTGCGAAGTTTTAACAATGTGTTTGTGAGACTAACCAAAATACATTGTTCAAACTTCACAGTCATCATTCAGCTATATACAATCCATCGATTTGTGAGAGAAGAGCACTGAACAGTTTGGTACTCCTTTTTTGTTATCCTTTGAAAGGAACGGTTAAAGCTTTGCCTATTATTTTTATTAGACAATATCGAACAGTTTGGTACTATTACAGCTCTGTTTGCAGCTTATTTCTGTAGTTTTTTCTGGGATGCTGGCTCATAGAGAATCTGTCGGCTAATGGCTAGATAATCTGAATGTTTGGCAATAATACCGATTTTCTATAAGAAGATTTTCTGTTTCTGAGTGTGAAAGGACCTGAGTACTCTTGGAGGCCGGAGCTGATAATGTCTTGTTTGCTGAATAAATGCATTGCACTTTTGGACTATTTTTTTTGCATTCAGTTTAATAGCTTAACTCTATCATTTCTTTTTCCTTTTTAGATTATATATCCAGAATGATTAACTCTTCATGCAACATTCAAAAGTGTACATATTGCGGTCAATAATTTGCATTCCAAATATAAAAAAAGAGTATTTTCAGTGTCAATAAAATCAATCATGGCTAAGGGTTCAAGTTACTACCAAAATGATGAAGACCAACATATTAGAGAAAGTACTTTTATAATGATATACAAGATCAGAAAGTTAAGTGGCAGCACCTAGAAAATATAGTACAAATTCATTAGAAGATATAATGGAAATTCACATATGTCAATGAAGGAGTATCCCACACTGCTGTGAACTTTTCCATCTATACATTTTACACATCCATGTTCAATGAGGAGTATTCCCTCCGTCCCAAAAACAATGTCATTTTAGACTTTTCGACATCGAGTTTGACCATTCGTCTTATTCAAAATTTTGACCATGAGGGAGTATATCTATTTCTAGAAAAATATCTATTTCTTTTTGGGACGGAGGGAGTATATCTATTTTCTAAAGTCAATTGAACTTCCTGAACTATCGTGAAAGTCCGATTTACCTCCCTTGTGGATGACATGGCAGTTGGCACCATGTAGGATGGCTGATGTGGCATCACATCAACCAAAGCCAATATCAAAACTGCTCACGAAGGTAAATGTGACGGTTTTAATAGTTGAAAGTCAAAAATACCAGTTTTCTGATTGAAGGAGGTTAATTAATAACTTATGTCCTTTATCTAAAAAAATGTAATAGTTGAGAGAGGCGAAATGGACTTTTTTTTTAAAAATGAGCAAAGAAAACTTGTAAAAAAAAATAGAGCAAAGAAAATGAGCGTGTGTATCTGTTGCATGGGCCAGCAGAACGGGTGGAGATGGGCCGTCCAGCCGAGAAAGGAAAAGAATCTACCCAGGCGGGCCTTTGGCAACAGCTCTTGCTTCGGTCGCATACGCGTCTCCTCTGAAAACCCTTGTATCGCCTCTCCTCCGCCGCGCCGCCACTTTCCCTCTCCCGTCGACTCCGGCTTCCGCGCGAGATCGAGCTAGCGTTGGGGGTTCGAGAGTCGAGACCGGCTGCGATGGCGACCGAGCAAGCGGCGGAGACCTACACGGTGGAGGACCTCGTGGCCCTCAACCCCTACAACCCCGACATCCTCAACGACCTCGAGAAGTTCGTCAACGAGCAGGTAAACCCTAGCCACCGGGATGCTCTTGCCCCTGCTGGCTTTACCTGTTGGAGGTTTTTAGATTCCGTTGTTAGCGGTGCTTGTAAATAGTGCGTTCTCTTGTTTGCGTTTGAACGATGGTGAAATCGTGGGGTAGTCAGAAGTCAGATGCTTGATTAACTGCAGCTTTAGTGCCAATTGTTGTATTTCGATGATGCTGGGAAATTGTGGATATTCTACACCTTTTCAGGCGCCTTGAAGTGCTTTGCTGGGGACTGCTGAATTTAGTTTCTCTATTATTCAATTATGAATGGTGCTCGACTGTGTTTATCATAAGTGTTCAACAGGAATTCCTAGAAAAATAGATTAAGGGTTCTTTGCTGTTGCAAAATAAAATATTCGCTGGATGATGCCCATAAAATGAACCTCTTCAATCAATTCATTGACTGACAATTTTCTCCTTCTAGGTTATAAGAACACACATGCATTGCATTTTGGACTTTCTGCAACATTAGTTTTGCCTAATGTTTTGATCCTTTTCTTTTGTCCTGTTTAGGTCTCCTCTCAAACATATAACTTGGATGCAAATCTCAGCCTTCTTCGTCTGTACCAGGTGATAACGAATTTCCAGGGACATCATTTTTACAAGTATCATGGCTCCATTCATATGTTATCGTAGTTACTGATTTCCTTTTGCAGTTTGAGCCAGAAAGGCTGAGCATACAGATTGTGTCCCACATACTGATTAAGGTTGGAACATTTAATGGTTAAATCGATTTCATTTATCGGTGGCATACCCCTGAGTTCATTTCTGACTATTTTTGTCTTCTCCCATGATGTTCTGTTTACAGGCTCTCATGGCAATGCCTGCCCCTGACTTCAGTCTGTGCTTATTCTTAATCCCTGAACATGTGGTATGAAAACTTACATCCTGACCTTTTAGTTGAATATATCAGATATGCTTTGTATACCTGGAATGCACACTATTTATTTAGGGGCTCATTCTTGATGAGTGTGCATGATATCCAATATTTATAGATATTTGGTAAAGAAGCCCCCCACACCCATGTTCGAATATATATTGTGCTCTGTGAGTTTGAAATTTTGCATGAAACATGCTAGTCTTGCAAATGGCACAGATGCAGAGATTTCATACAAACAAGAGCTGTCCTGTTGCCTTTACATTTTTTGGCTAAACTATTTTGTTAGTATTTTGGGTTCACTTGTCTTTGTCTTTGTTTTAGCAAATGGAGGAGCAATTCAAGACTTTGATCGTTCTTTCTCATTACCTAGAGGTACATACTTGGTCCAACTTATGTACACAAGTAAAAACTAGTGAGGGATCTATAGCTAACATAAGTATTTTGCTTAAAGACTGCTAGGTTCAGTCAGTTTTGGGATGAAGCAGCAAAGAACCGCCACATATTGGAAGCAGTTCCAGGTAAATATATTTCTTGAACCATTGAGTCTGAGATATGCAGAGTGTTACATATTGTAATTTTCTAATGTGAGTTTGTTGCATCATCTGAGTTTTAATGCCCAGAGCAATTCTTATGAATGTTAAAGTCTTAAATGTTCACGCTTGATTCCTAGTAGAAATTTGAAATGATGTTCCAGTCGTCAGACTTGCGGTCAAGTGCTTTTTGTCATTGGTGTTGACTGAAGTGTTACATTGCATATCCGTGCCCAAGTAAACTATTTTGCGTACCTTCTCTGTTCTGTCACTTAGTGTTTGATATCTTTTAGTCTCCTAGTCATTAAGTTTTCTTATGTTAACCTCATTTTACCTTGGTTCTTGCAATGGGATGGGAAGAATGTTTCTGGGCTAAGATTTTCTGTGGATTTATTGAAAGATAATCAGCAGCTGGATGATATTTTAGGCCAGGTGATATGCTTTGACCTATGTCTTTATTTGTCCTGACTCTACATGATGTGCAGGTTTTGAACAGGCAATCCAATCCTATGCGATTCATGTACTTTCCTTGACATACCAGAAAGTTCCAAGGCCTATTCTTGCAGAGGTAAGACGTATTTCCCTGTTTAATTTATGTTCAAGTTCTTCAGTAATTGCTGGTGTGTCAAATGAGCTTGTTTTTGTATATTCATATGTTTGGTAATGTACGAATCATATCAATAGGTGGGAGTATGCTTTATGTCAATTGTACCATAATCATTAATTCATGGTCATCCAGGTTTGTGCTAGGTTTCTACATTGATAGTTTCTTCTTGATCTTAACAAACCACTTGTCTTTACAGGCAATCAACATTGAAGGTCTCGCGTTGGACAAGTTTCTTGAGTACCATGCCGCGAACTCAGGTTGGGTGATTGAGAAGGGTGGGCAGTCTCAAGTGATCGTTCTTCCGCGCAATGAGTTCAATCACCCAGAGCTCAAGAAGAACACAGCTGATATTGTTCCGTTTGAGCACGTAACACGCATATTCCCTGTCCTTAGCTGATTCAGGCGTGCTGAGAGATAGATATAAAACTCAGAGCGAGTGAAGCTTCTATAAGCAATTGTATCGTCTGTTTTGTAGTGTGTGCCGTATCTTGAGATTTCGAAGTTATCTCGTTGTACCTGTTATTTTTTTCTTGGCAGATTGGTTATTATTACTCTAACGAAATGGTCAGTTCTGAGATTGGTCTGCCCTAAATCCTAATGTTTGCAAGGCTGCCAAACTGCTGATATTTTTGAGAGCCTGATCCTCTTAACTATAAATGCGGAAGATCCATTGTTTGAGAATGTGTCTTGGGAATGATAACGGCAGTGGGGCAACCATTCTAGGTTAGCGCTCTATTGTTGTCAAATTTAGATTAGCAGATGAATTTGAATAAGCTGTTCTCAATATTCTTAGAATCTTAATATCAATGTGTTAAGCCCTCGTACTCTAAAAAAAATCTTAATATCAATTACGGTTTCAGACATTACTGATGTTCTTTCTGTAGTGTAAGAATCTGGATCAGTTGTCTCATCGCAAGCATAATCCATACTACATATGCAGTACCTGTAGCCTTAGGAGATGTTTTACTTGTTAAATTATAAAGGTACCTTGGTACACGACTATTCAAATCAACTTATTCAAGCGGAAGCATATGGAGGAATGCGTGCCTGTTTTTTCAAGCAGGTTCACGTTGTAGGGTTAGAACAAAAAGTTAGGGGTTAGTGTCACTTTTTTTTTCTTTGCCTTCAATTTATCTGTCTAGCATTCAGCTGACAAGAGTCTAGAACGGGGTGAATGGTGGCTTTGAATTAAAAACAACCCTATGAATGCTGGTATCTGAAGTCTTTTGCAAGACCAATAGTTTGTTTTTTTTTTCTGTGAACATTCAAAAGGCCACGCCAAACACTCTTACTCACTCCGTCTCAAAAAAGAATGACGCTTTTTACTTTGAAACGTCATATTTGACCATTCGCTTATTCAAAATAATTATATAAATATTATTTATTTTGTTATCATTTGTTTTATCATTAAAGATACTTTAATAATAATTTATCTAATTTATAATTTGTATAATTTTTTTGAATAATACGAATGGTCAAACACAATGTCTGAAAATAAAAAACGTCATTCTTTTTGGGACGGAGGGAGTACCTCTGTTTTGAAATCTAGTTGTGATATCCATTGTCGGTCGGTTAGGTGCCCGTTCAGCTAAAAAAATACTAGCATTCCCATGTCGGTTTCCCCCAAGGTATTTTAGTACTACGTGATTTTAACCTCTATTTTACATCAAATATTTGTATAGAAATTTCAAAGACTTAACACCTATAATTTTACAAATATTTCAAAACTAAGCATAGCTTAACAAGCTGCACATGCTTATAGTCAACCATTGGCGAAAGCCAGGAGGGTTAGTATAAGGTTAGTATCTTCTTCTATATTTTCTTATTTTTGTCACCTTTTTCTTATCTAATTGAATCTAGAAGGGTTGCGAACTAGTATTTTTTTAAATAACAACCCTCCGAATGCGTGTCCAATGCTTGTCAAGAGTTTTGTATGACCAATACTTTTCTCGCAAATGTGTAAAACCACATTTTTCATTGACAAAATATATTACAGTAAACTGCAGGAAACCTAGTCTTACTCAGCTGTGGAAAAAAAAAAAAAAAAAAAAAAAAAAAAAAAAAAAAAAAAAACCATATATCAAGGATAATACCTTTGCCCCCAATGCATATGTTGTTATACATTCTCTTCTCATCAACTTGACTGTCAAATTTAATTTCATCCTACTTGTGCTTTAATCCCTAACTAATACATAAGCTACCCGGAGAATTGGGAGAGACCTATGAGATAAGGTGGTTCTCATCATTGAAATTAGCTAGTTTAGAGTAGGTATAAAAATTGCCCGTCTTTTACTACCTTCATTAGACAATGATTTTGGGAAGAGAGATTTGTAACGTTTTTTGCACAGATCCGTGGCATGGAAAGCTCTTTCAAAAAGCAACTAGGATGCAGCGAAATTTGGAGATAGTCGGATATGACTTCGAGTTCGTAATGATCAATCTGCTTGTGTTGGAAGACTTCCCTCATATACTCTATCCCTAGCTTCGTCAGCCTGCAAATTATGAACCAAGATAAAGAATAAGAACATATATTTAGGCTATGGAGATATTGATAATTCTACTTATGTGTAAGAAGATCCCTTTCAATCGGAGTTTGGTTTTGCCAAGTGACTTTCAGAAAATATAATAATAATCACTTATAAACTGATTGTCAAGAGGTTCTGATCCTTTTTTGTGTCAGATCAAAATATTTGTAGAAGACAATTAGCCCTCTGAAAAACATGACATGAAATACATGAAAACATGTATTCTGTTGGACATTGTTACCTCAAATGTGAATAGGACCTCAGCGACACTTGAAAGATTTTAGTAACACAAATCAAAATGAATGAACATTTATTCTAGTCTTTTTTTCTTGTGGAACATTTAACCTGCTACAACTTTTTCTCGCCGATAAGCAACTAGTTAACGTTGACTACTTGACTCTATGCTCAGCTTAGTGATCACTCAACAAAAAAATTATTGCAAATTAAACAATGGACCAGGTTATATGTTCCTGACATTATTTACAAAAATTAGTGAATTGGGCCTTCTATTTTTCTTGGAGATTAGTAACTAGTGAACATTCACTAAATCCTTATATTAGCGATGATCGCTCAGTAAAAAAATACTGCAATGTTTTTCAAAAATATTGAAAAAGGATTCAAATATCGTTGACACGATTACCAAAATTACTAATATAGGTTTCACTATTTGTTCACAAGCTCTTAAATTTGTTGAGCTAGGTTCAGAATTTCTTTGCCCGCTTTTCAACAAAAAAAGAAATTAAACTAGGTTTGAGGTATTGTCGCTTGATTTTCAATAAGGTTGATGATGAATAGTTATCTAGCAAATATTCTTTTTTGAGAATCAGTGTCTATATTCTCTGACATGCCAAATAGTTCTTTTCATCACCCATTGCTAACTTGTTAAGGGATTAGAGAGAACCAACAACTTTTAAAATGTAACAGAGAAGAAAGAAGAGCCTACCATCTTCCGCCAGTTTGTCATTGCAGTGATGACTGATAGGAGAGTAGCCTGTGTGGCTCCACCAGCTATAATGCCAATCCAGAACCCAATTCCTCCTAGATGCAAAGCAAAACCAGCAACAAGCCCCACAGGAATGCCAACAAGATAGAATGCTCCCAAGTTAACATAGGCGCCTAAATGCTGCCAACCACAGCCTCTTGAAATACCTGATGGGACAAAATTTTTTTGAATCAGGCTCTTTATGTAGTTCTCTTATATTAATATAATGCAAATGAGTGTCTGACAATACATTATTGTTGGTATAAGTACCTGAAAGGACTCCTTGGAGGTTGTCAGTAAGAACTGAAATTGAAAGCAAAGGTACCATTCTGGTGACATGATTTACAACCTTCTCCTCATTGCTGAAAGCAATTCCGATGAAATGGCGCAACGATAGAAGAGTTACGCTCACCAGAACTGCTGTGCAGATTATAATGGATAAGGCGACAACTACTACTAAGCGGGCGCCGTCTGGGTTCCCCGCACCTAGTTCATTTGACACACGCACGCTGAAACATGGAGACAGCAGATATCAGGTTAAGTAGGCAGTAGAGAACGATATAATTAAGTTGTTAAATGATGATAACAAGGTATGCTTACTCCTACCTTGCAGCATTTCCGATGCCATATGGGAGATTATACACCAATATTACTGTAGAGAAACTGTTAAAGAAGAGCATTAACTTTGTAGGTGTTGTAACACATGATTAAACGGCTTCATATATTTATGATTATGCTTACCATATAGAGAGCACAGAAGTTTCAAGTGCTGCATTTGGTAAGATCCCAGAAAGCAGAATAAGCAGCTCATATGACCACCATTCAAGACTGTTATCAAGAAAATTGATTAATTTCACCAATAAAATAAGAAAGTGCAAGACTAGAAGCTGTACATGCACAACACTCGAAGCTTATAAAGAAGAGTATTGACTGTAGAAACTGTCAAAATGAAGGCATCACCTAAATGGAAATATGAGAGTAACATTTACTTACCAAATCATAAGAGCCGAAGGTACAGCCAACCGCATGAAACTGCCAATCCCTTGAAAAGCTTCCCACGTGAATGGAGCACGAGTTTTCTCACAAGAAGGTGAGAACTTAATATAAAGAGCAAGAACCGTGACTTCAACCCAGTCACAGATGCTGACTGCAAAAGCAGCTCCAGCATTACCCATCCCAACTTTGTAAACCATGAACCAGCACAAAGGAATAAAGACAACGAGTGTAGTCAAGGAGCTCAGAACCATGGGAAAAATCAGGCTCTGAGATTGGAGAAACTTTGAAAGGCATTGAGCCACACCGAAGGCGAATAAACCAGGGATAAGCCACAAGGCATACCTCCCGGCCTCACTCGCTATTTGCGGATCTTGACCTATGAGAGGAAGTAGGTCTGGGATGAAAACCCATATAATGGCCATGGGTACACTCGCAATGAGGAGTACAATTATAGACCTGTAGGTATATAAAGCTACCTTATGATACTGTTCTGCCCCGAAGGCCTGTCCACAGATAGTTTCCAATCCGGATGCCAGTCCCATCTGATTGAATGAAAGTACAAATGTATCAGACTGAATCAACGGAAATATAATAAATATCACACAGCATAAAGTAGAGAGGCAAATCATTATTTGATTAAACTTTATTAGCCAGGTCTTTAAACTGCTTATTCCATCCTCAACTATGGTTTTGTTCATCAAAATAGGAGTTTAGAGGCAGTTGAAGGGCTAAAAGGGACTTGGGGGCACAATTGTCAGTATTTGCGATACAATTACAGTCTGATCAAACTCCAACACCCAGGTTCTAGATTAAAAGCTAGGATACTAGGATTACTGAGTGTAACAAAAATAAGATAGACTATAAACAACTCTAGAGTCTCAGTACAAATCTGACTCGCATTCTCAGTTGGGCAACAGCTCTGTTGCTGGTTGTTGCAAAGGGGGGAAAGGGTCCGTGTTCAAGTTGGGTTGAGCTGTTTTGGGTTCTGTCGAAGCTGCGTGGCAACGGGGTCGGGTAACTTCGGTGACCATCACGCTCAGCGTGCCTTTTGACCAAGTACGCCGTCAGAGCAAATCGTCACCGGATATGAATATGATCCTGTCGGATCAGTGGGCATCGTCATCCGGAAAATGTGAAGCAGCAACAGGACGCTGCCATTGCGATAGTAGTGCCATAGTGGTACCAGGCCGCACGCTGCCGATGCGTTCGAGTCACAGGGGCCTACTACAGCGGACCTTTGAGCCACACGTTCCAATCAGAAGAAGACACGCTCGAAAGCAAACGGCATCCATGGATCGACGGACGCGCGTGAAGTCTAGGTGGTACTACACGACAAGAGTGAAGAGCGGAACCATGCACCAATCAAACCCTTTGGTTTCTCCCATACGGCCATACCCGATCGAGCTTACGACGAAATAACTTTGAATTGCTCTTTTTAACAAAAAAAAAATGGGAATCGAAGAACAGCTCCCCAACTGGGAAGGGAATGGAGGCTTACGAGGACGCTGAATCCGGAGACGTTGGTGAGCGAGCTGGCGATGGCGGCGCCGGCGAGGGGCACCTCGCCGAGGTGGCCGACCATGATGGTGGAGATGAGCTGCATCATGAGCTGCAGCAGCGCCACGGCGATCATGGGCGCCGCCAGCGCCGCCAGCCGCCCGGCCTCCGCCGTCGCCTCCGCCCACCACCCTTCCGACGAAGCGCCGCCGCAACGCCGCCACAACCAGCACAAGCGGAGGCGGCGCCGATGGTCTCCCACGTCCACCACCGGCTCCTCCACCTTCCCCTCGCGCGGGTGCGCCAGCAGCAGCGGCGCTGCCTCGGTAGAGCCCATGGCGCCCGGCTCTGTAGCCTCTCTCCCTCTCTTCCTCGCTCCGCAGCTGGGTCGGACAGCGGTGGCACGCCGCACGCCGGGTTTGCCGGCCTGGCCGTTTCGAGGGGTTTATATTATGCAGTGTAGTAGATTTAAGAATGGATTCGCCGTGGAAAAATTGGAACGCGAGGCGAGACAGTCGACGACCGCGCTGTGCCCGGCAAGGAAATGATGACGCGGGATCTGAAGCACGCACCAGGTGTCGATGGTAAACAGGGCAAGGGGAAGGAAGGTTTGCTGCGACGGGCTCCGGCGGTCCGGCCTCCGGCGGCGCGCGGGTTTGGATTGTTTTTTATCGAGGAGTCAAAAGATGAAAGGAAAACTTTCCCCGCGCCGGCCGTGCGATGCGACAGCTTCTGTCCATGTGCCCTCTCGAACTGCGAAAACCGCGGCCATCTGTCTGTGCATACGGACTGTTGAGTGTTGACTGCTACTCCCTATTGTCACAGATGTAATTTTTAATTCCTGAAAAATCAAACACATTGAAGTTTTGACTAAAATAATAATTATAATACTATAACACCAAATAAGTATCAGTAGATTCATTATAAAATACTAGGTGATTTCCCCGCGCGTTGCTGCGGGAATACAAAACATGTTAAATGATTTCTCTATTGAAGGAATAATAGACTGTAAAAGAAATCAAAATTACATGTTGATGATGAACTTATACAATGTGTCGTAAACATAAATGAATCGCCAGCTAACCGTTGTTCACTCACCAGCCTGGAGGTAATTAGAAAAAGGAAAATAAAAGTGTCCGGACTCCCTTGCTGCGAAGATTTAAATAAAAAATGAAAAAAAAAATCTAAAGATAGGTTGTATCCACACATACAGTATTAAGGAGTTGAATTAAAAAAGAAACTACCCACGAACCTTATCCTATCCCTTCCCGTGCAATATCTAGACCTTTCTCCACCGCTTGCCTTTTCCTACCACAGCTGCGCAAGGGCGACGACGGCTGGCTCCGATCCTCTTCTATCTCTTCCTACGCACTCTTGGCAGATTGGAGGCCGGCACAGAAGCGCGGCACCAAGGCAGGGCAGCCGGACGACGCCGGTAGTCGGCGCGCGGATGCGGAGTCGGCTCGGATGCAGACCGGCACGAAGGCCATCGCCGTGGCGGACCTAGCTGAAGCCGATGCTGAGGCAGAAAGGGGCGGCGCGAAGGTTGAGAAGGTCTCTCCTATCGTCGGCGTCGATGAGCACGGTGATGGTAAGAAAATTGAATAGGCAAGTTAGTGTAGCAGTACGGGGACGACAACACACATCTATTTAAACATGAAGGTAGCCTGATGGTTCGATTTCTTCTGTAGGCTTTTGCGGTGGTGGTCAAGGAATCAATGCATGCAAAAATATGTTTAGTGCGCAATCACTCATGAGTCACCCGAGCCAGGTTGTGGTGGGATCCGTTTTGGATAACTGAAATTGCATTTCCTTCTCTTAGCGCTGCAGGACATTGTGCGTATGGCGGCAGTGGGATTCAATGACGTGGCTAAAGGAGATTGCAGATAATTAGCTTAGTGGGGTTTGTTTATATAAGAGTTATAGATATGTGCATATACGAGACCAATTTGAAAATAGATATCATTTTCATAAAATTTGATTAAGTTTAAATTTTTAAAATGATGACTTACCTGAAATTTAGAATCTTATTTTTTGGTGGACGAAAGAAGTAGTATTAACTCGATGCAATCCTAAGTTTCCATTGAATCCAAAAAATATCAAGTTCAAACTTTTATAAAAGTAAAACAATATCATTGTTTATATATCTCTATAAATACTTTCATTTTACAAATATATTATATGATTAGTTTAATAAGGCTTTGAGTCCATTATGGGGACCAAAACAGATTCACTCTGAAATATTACCCAAACCAAACGAGCTCACTGCTCTTCAACTCGTTAGCATCAAAACAGAAAAAACACAAACATATAAGGGTTTAACATACCATTACTGATGCTCTAAAGGGGTTAGTTTTTGTTTGAAGATTCACTAAAAGGGTTTTAGTTTTTTTAGCAAATGTAAAAGTGTTTTTTTTTTTTTGTGAAGCGTGTTTTTAAATTCACCGACAAGGTTAAATGGGTCGGCACAGGCTACATGTGCCAAACCAATGGACCGAAGTAGTACGGAGTAGATGGGAGGAAAACACATAGATAGGCCCATATTATGCAAATGCAACGGCCCAACGTGGTCTATCCAGAAGCTTGCTAGGGTTTTTGAGGTGTCGCATATAAGAGATCCCCCTCGTTGCGTCCTCCCCCGAGCGCCGCCACTCACGACACCGATCCGGCGATCCCTCTCCTCCCCTTCATTCGAGCTGCCAGCCCCAACCACTCGCATCCCCATCAACCATGGCGGCGGCGGCAGGCGGCGGCGCGGTGCGCGCGCTGTCCCAGAAGGAGCAGGACATCCAGATGATGCTCGCCGCCGACGTCCACCTCGGCACCAAGAACTGCGACTTCCAGATGGAGCGCTATGTCTTCAAGCGCCGCACCGACGGTACGTGCCTGCACTCCCGCATCCCTGCCCTTTCTTTACCCCTCCGCGTGTGGATCCATGTAGTTGTAGACAGCAAGCGGGCTGCTGGTGCCCCAGTCTTACAGTTCCGGGCGTGAATATCCCGAGAAAAGGAATAGTACCTTGCTTGCGCGCCCGTGGGTACCCGGCTTGTAGAGTTGTCCTGAACAGAGTTAACAGAGTTAGGTT
Organism: Themeda triandra; assembly: GCA_018135685.1. Lineage (NCBI taxonomy): Eukaryota > Viridiplantae > Streptophyta > Magnoliopsida > Poales > Poaceae > Themeda > Themeda triandra. Next base: position 1,826,726 of record JAENPR010000041.1, on the reverse strand, counting down.
GGGCAGCCTCAAACTATTGTTCATTTTTTGACAAGTCTTTCGCTATAGCAGAAAAGTAAGCTTACAGATTACAGTAGCCGAGTTTGATTCAGTAGCTAGTAACGATTTGGCAAAGACGCTTGGAAAGGTTGTAAGCAGATGATCCAATCCGACTGCAAGAGCAGAAGGTCCAAGTTGTAATAAGTAAATTGTACGAATCGTAGCAATCTGAACCTTAGATTGGTCTACTTCAAATGTGGCTTGTGTCAGTCGTATTTGTAATGTATTCTATGAGCTTTAGATGGTTTGCAAGAATAACCACAGATAGATGTTCTTAGTAATTCATATCTCGGAAGGCTAGTGCTATGGCGGCATGAGGCTTGTTCTGGGAATCTAGTGATTAGTTGTAAATCATGAGAATTGTGCTGGATTATTATTTATTTACTTGTAAACTGTGGTGCAGTGTAGCAGCTTAATTGTGCTTCAGTCAAGATGAATTGTTTGGTCTGATATGCATTCCTGCTACTGTTTTTTATCAGGCATCTACATCATTAACCTTGGCAAGACATGGGAGAAGCTCCAGCTTGCGGCGAGGGTTATCGTTGCCATCGAGAACCCTCAGGACATAATTGTCCAGTCTGCCCGCCCCTATGGCCAGCGTGCTGTCCTCAAGTTTGCACAGTACACTGGTGCCCATGCAATCGCTGGGAGGCACACCCCTGGTACCTTCACCAATCAGCTGCAGACCTCCTTCAGCGAGCCTCGCCTGCTCATCCTTACTGACCCAAGGACTGACCACCAGGTGAAGGGAATTTCTGTTTCAAAGTTCTTATGAAATGCGTTGAGTGGATGCTGCAGTGTGATGGCAAACTAATTGTTATGCTTTAATTGTTTGCAGCCAATCAAGGAGTCTGCTCTGGGGAACATCCCGACCATTGCCTTCTGCGACACTGACTCTCCCATGCGGTATGTCGATATCGGCATCCCAGCCAACAACAAAGGGAGGAACAGCATTGGATGCCTGTTCTGGCTTTTGGCAAGGATGGTTCTGCAGATGAGGGGCACTATCCTCCCTGGGCACAAGTGGGAAGTCATGGTATGCTAGCTTATGATGCTGTCCAAAATGACACTGGAGATGCAATGTGCAAACTTTTTTGGTATCCTTTGCACTCTTATTTGATAATGTTCTCTGCAGGTTGACCTGTTCTTCTACCGTGACCCTGAGGAAGCAAAGGAGCAGGAGGAGGAAGCTGCCGCGGCCCCTGACTTCGCCGCAATCACTGATTATCAAGGAGCTGATAATTGGGGTGCTGAGCAGCAGTGGACCTCAGATGTTGCTGCGCCACCTGTTGCTGCTACTGGTGCTGAGTGGGGTGCTACTCCAGGTAACATTGTTATAGAATTTCCTCATGTTCGGTATGAAACTTGTCTTTTCGACAATATTGTGTTTAGATGAGAACTATAAATCAACATTTTGCTTTATGCTGAGTTACTCTTTTGCAATTGCATTGCTGTAATAACATGAGGGATTCTCATTCTTTGTTGCAGCTCCGGTTCCTACCGGTGATGGCTGGGATCAAACTGTGGCCCCTGTACCTGCGGATGGCGTCGTTCCTCCAGTGGTTGCTAGTGGTGGTTGGGACCAAGCAGCCCAGCCCACTGCCCAAGGCTGGGAGTAGGAATAGAGTCATCAGTCAGATGTTTTCTGTGGCTTCGATTAAGTATTATTCAAGAGTATGAATGTCCAAAGTCAGACGGCTTCTTTTGTAGCTAACTAGCTATGCTTTCTAGTTGAACCTGTGCTCCTGTTATGTTTTAAAATTGCTGCTATGAAAGAGCTTATGAATATGTGGTATAAGTAGCCCTTTTGTTTGCTGCTATGAAAGAGCTTATGAAGATGTGGTATTAAGTAGCCTTTTTGTTTTCTGTTGATTGCATTGCATGGAATGTTTTAGTTCTATGTGATAATACCCACAGTTCCATGGATATTTGATATATCTACAAGTTTGATTTAGTAGCAGAGAATGAGAGTTATCCTGCAGCTTTCTCAATGGACTGGAAGCGTCTGCATAAGATATTGTTCCTTAAACTGCTTGTCAGAAAAGATGGTTTTGCGTGGTTGGTAGTGTGGCTTTGGTGAGTTTCAGTTTTTGCATGTGTCGATGGTTGGCAGTCAGAACGGGGGATCGACTGGGCATTTGCTTGAGTGTCACTGGTCACGGCACTCGGCAGTCGGCACAGTGTCAAATACAAGCATTGTAGCATAGTATCTTTTTTTTTTTTTTGATAAATTGCAGCTTAGTATCATTTGCTTGCGTGGCACTGGCCACGGCAGTCGGCACAGGGGTCACCAAAGAGGATCTGTCTTAAACTGCTTGGTTTAAAGTTATGATAGAAGGCAAAGGTTCCTAGTAGACCTGAGAGTGTTATAGTCGGATGATGACATTATGCTACTTAGAATGGACTGGATAAGAAGCATAAGGGTTTGATCTCCATGTGCTGCTCACCAAGATCAGACAGCCTGGGCACCCTATGTGGTATACGAGTACAGATCGATGCCAGTCATAGGTTAAAGGAATAAAACGAAACTGTGCTTCACGCTTTGCAGCTCAAACATTTTTTTCCCCAAAAAACTAGTCACTAATGTCACCTAACTAATTTTTCCCCAAAAAAACTAGTCACTAATGTCACCTAACCAGAAATTGAGTTTGTAATCAATCTAGTCCCTGAATCTAGTTCGATAGCCAAGAAATCAAGAACAGGTCAACTCGAGAAAACATATATTAAATAAATTAATGGGAAAAATCCAAATTAGTTCCTCGAATTTGGCCTATGTCAATACGAGAGCACAGATTAATTAAATTAACGGCAAAAAATGAAAATTACTCTCAAGTTTGATCTATATCAAGATAACCACCTCAATTAACATTTTGTTAAATTCACTCCCTCCAATTTGGTAGTTTGTCTAGTTTACCGCTTAACAGGATTTGTTTTTTTGTTTTCCATGTAAAAGTTGAGTTTTAATATCAAATTTTTTCGCGTGACATATAGAGGAGGTCAAGTTATGTTATGAAAATATATATCTTAACATCTCACCTCTATTTTGACAGCTTGGAAAATTTAATGATAAATTAAAACTAGAAATACAATACCGTACAAAACATGATGATGAGAAATTCATAATGTTTTTTCTTACACAAAACATTATTTCCGGAATCGCCTCAAAGCTTTTGAAACTAGAACAAAATGTTGCCCCACTGTGACCTGTCGTCAGCGAAGAGTAGACGAAGGCCACACATATACATAATTATGAAACAAACAATGAGAGGAAAGCGAACAAGTACCAAACATACTTATGTAACATACTAACTATTTATAACAAAAGTGTTCTTTTATCTATGGTTTGTTCTTTACATATGGTTTGTTTTTTGTCTCCTTTTTCTAGACATAAATAATAATAGTATTTTCTAGAAATTTATTTAAATTTAAAATATTTGACTTACCGTGAATTTAGAATGGCATTTTTTTGAGGCAGAAGAAGTAGTATTAACTTAGTGTAATTCTAAGTCTCCACCAACTTAAAAGTCCTAGAGTCCAAATTTATAAAAAAGATAAAGTCAAATATTTATACGTCTATAAATAGATTCATTATAAAAATATATTATATGATGATTAGTCTAATACTAATATTATTACATGTAATGAATATAAATAATATCCTTCCATCTTCATATTTGGCATATGGTTAGGTGGCAGAAAGATTGAGAGTTGAGATAGAGTCATTGCCTCATTGGGGACCAGATTTCTTTTTTCAATCTTGCCAGAAAATTATATATCGGGCGTGGTTGCAGAAAATCTTGTGCAGATGCTTAAAGGGGTTAGTTGTAAAGCGTTTTTGTTAAACTCACCAAAATCACAGACAAGTTTTTTAATAATTTAAATAAATGGGGAGTTCACCATTTTTTGGGGCACATGCCGCTTGTGCGTTACTATGGACCGAAATATAGTACAGAGTAGATAGGAAACTCTTAGATAGGCCCATACTATTTTGCAACGGCCCAACGCTCATCGCTTTTCCTAGGGATTTTGAGGCGGCGGAGATAGGAGATGAGCAAAATGGGTTTTTTGCCCTGAAAAGAGTTGTCTTTAGGTTTTTGGCCAAATCTCGTTGAATTTGGGAATTTGGCCCTGAGTCGATTTGATAAGTAACGGTGTTAGCAACATGGCAAAATGACCTTTTTACCCCTGAAGGAAAATGAAACATTTCTATGTATATCAGGCTATATATTGTCATAAATTTTTCAAAACCCATATAATTTCGCATGACATATATTCAGAGAACTGTGAGTAGGAATAGAGTCATCAGTCACATAGTTTTCTGCGGCTTCAATTCAGTATTATTCAAGAGTATGAATGTCCAAAGTCAGACGGCTTCTTTTGTAGCTAACTTGGTATGCTTTCTAGCTGAACCTGTGACCCAGTTATGTTTTTAAAATTGCTGCTATGAAAGAGCTTATGAAGAAGTGGTATAAGTAGCCCTTTTGTTTTCTGTTAATCGCATTCCATGTATTGGTTCGATGTGTAGTTCTATATGATACTTCCAGTTGGTTGAGAAAATGTGATTTCCATGGATCATATATATGTATCGCCCTGTTTGTTTGAACTTATCAGCGCTTTCAAAGCCGATTTAACACAAATTTTTCTCTCACAACAAATCAAGCAAGCGCGTAATCAAAAATTTAAACGACAAAACGAATAGGGCGTATATTACACAACTTTTCTCCAAGTTTTATTTAGTAGCTGAGATGGTTTACGGCGGCCTATAGAGTGGTTCTGGTGGGCAACGAAAATGAGTTTCTGTTTTTGTATCTTTTTTTTTATTTGGGAAGTTCTGTTTTTTTGTCGTTCAGGTTTTGGCTTTCGCAACCAGACCGGGGTACCCGACTGGGCATTTGCTTGGCGTGTCACTGGCCAGTGCCACTCTCGGTGTCGCCAAAGAGGATCCATCTTCCACTGTTTAGCCTTCGTCTAGGCGTGGAGTCCAGTCACCCGAGTCCTAAGACCAGTGTATTGGCTTCTCACTTGGATGATCCCACCGATCCTTTGATGGTTGCCTGGCGCTTCGTTCTTTAAAGGCATTGGTATAATAAATATTTAAAAGGTCAAGTAATGTCAAAAAATATATTTTAACTTCTCGCTTCTATTTTCATAGCTTAGAAAAATTCATATAACAAGCTAACACTAGAATACAATATATCATACAAAACATGATGAGAAATTCATAATGTTTTTCTAACACAGGAAATGATGTCATGAATCGCCTCACAAAGTTTGAAACTAAAACAAAAAATGTGACGTGTCATCAGCGACGAGTAGACGAAGGCCGTACATAAACAGATATGAAGAGACACCGTGAGGAAACTGAATACGTACCAAATATTCATAGTTCTGTAACATATTATTTACAACAAAACTGTTCTTTATCAATGTTTTTTCTCTCCTTTTTTTCTCTAGATTTTCCATTTTTTTCTTTTGATTATTTCCTATGTAGAAGGGGAACGAAGGGTAAGCTAAACTAAAAGAATGAGATATATCTTTGCCTATTTATTGTCTAAACTATGGTCAAATTTTTCACCATAGCAAATTGAATCCTGTACCCAATCCAACCACCGAAATCTCCATCCAACAAATATCAGCGTTCAACCATGTTGATGCGAGACTTCTCCCATGTCCACCATATCTTCCGCTACGCCTCCACTGCAGGCAGATGCACCTAGCCGGCTAGCCATTTCGTCTGCTCTATCCGTCAGACATTCATTTCCTGCTGTGTCACAAATTCAACCGAGCTGTCACCAAGACAACAGTCCAAGGCCTAGTAGCAAAGCATGCCTCCATTTGCAACCCAGTGCGCAAAGCGGTCAGAATAGTCCCGAACGTCTGAGAGCTGGCTGCTCGAACGGGAAAGATCCGTATCATCCCTTCCCTGGTAAAACGAATAATATTGACACCATAAAATTCGGATACGAGGAAAGCCAAGTAGCCAAAAATTTAGTTGATTATAATTCTCATAGCATGCTCAGATAGATAGCTCAGAAAAGAAGTAATTAGGCTAACCTCATCAATATGTCCTTGTTCACTGTATGACGTAGATGATTCAACACTAATCATGTCCATAGGTGAATTCATCAGTGATGACCTGCAAATCACGGATGTCATACATCTTAACAGTGCAAGGAGAGTAGTAGGATATGCAAATTACTGGAAGTCTATTTATGTTACCTCTCAAAGACTTCCTCGTCACATGAATTCCCTGAAGATGACAACAAATCAAGGTCAAGAAAATTTGAAGAATGCAATTCAGGGTAACCTAGTCTTTTCAAATAACTCTGCCGCTCTTCTGACATGGAGTGTCTTCCAGGCACTGTGCCATAGTTCATACTGGACATATATATAAAAAAAGACACAATTAGCACATATTGCATTCACATAAAAAAAATCCAGTGGCCCACCAAATTCATGCAAGTAATGACGCACCTGGAGCATGGGTTAGGTTCGCATATGGAGATCTCTGGCGCAGAATCAGAAAGTTCTCTTATATCATCCGGCGGTTGCATCGGGAGCAGTTCTGTGTTGTTTGTTTCATTGTTACAGTTAGTTATAGGCAAGCCGTTCTCCAACAGTATGTTACCATCTGATAGTGACCTCTTCATGAATGATCTGGTGAAACAAGATGAGGAATGATAAATTAGAAGAGTCCAAAGAACCAGTACAAGAGTAGCACAATTGACAGAACTACCGGCTAAGTCGAGACTGCAAAAATATCTAGTTTTTGCTGTCCTAAGTTCTTGTTGCCCTATATTATGCAATTTTAATCAATATTCAGTGTTCCCAAGTATTACATCAGTTGCATAATCATTTTGACACAGCTCTCATGGAACAAGAAGTGGTTCTTCTTGAAATCGAGTAAAAAAATAGAAATAAGGTCTTCAGATTTGTACTTTGAAGTAAGGTCTATTGATCCATGGTCGATACATCAAAATCCTAGGTAACCTTTTCATGTGGAAAAAAATGTGATTTTCACAAGTAGAGAAAAATGCTTGTGTTAAGTAGTAAACTATCATACTAAAATGCAAAGTGTATAAATAAAAGGTGAATATAATATATAGCCATTTAAAGAAATATTGGAAGCTTATATAATCTGTACCTTCCAATCTCTTCTTTTAAAGTTCCTTGCCTCCCAATGTTGTAATGCTGATCTGAGTCCAGCTTCCACAATGGAGGTTTCCCTTGCTGAGGTTGGAAATGACCTAAGAACCTGCATTTTTTTAAGGACATGTAATAAGCTATTTTGTGATGAACATACAAATATCAACGCTTTCCACTGGTTCAGTCATTCCTACAGAATATTATTTTGCAATATATTCAGAAGCATACATGTTTATAGCATCCTGCTTCTCGTGATCAGTGTAGGCATTATTGTAGTAGCGTTGAAGGGTTCGAAGGAACTCCTGAGATTGGGTTGCTGCCTTCCATTGGCCTCTTTGCTCACAAAAGATCTATGGCAAATATGAGTAACATGAAATCAGACTGATATAGTTCAACAAAGAGATTTCCTAGGTACAAGAGAATCACTTTAGAAGAACAAACTGTAGAAATTGTTCAGAGCATTTACATATCTGTCAAGAGTATTAAGATGCCACAAATTTATGGTGCTTATATTTACAAAAGAAAGAAGCACAGCCTTATGAATTAAGCTTTTAAGTAGTGAAAAATGTAGAACATGTTTCCAGAGTAAAATCTAATATAACATGAGATCTACCTTGTTGTGCGCAGCAGAACCAGTATACTGAATAGCTAATGTGTCACCCATCCGTTCATAGAAATCCATCAGATCATCAGCCAGAGGATCATGCAATTCAACTTTCTGTGCTTCAGTAAGCCCCAATGCATGAAGTTGACGGCCTAAAGCAGCTAAACCATATGCAAATTGTGCAACATTTGTGCGATCCAAGCAGTCTATGCAATTTGTCCTGAGGACACCCTTCTGTAATAAAAGAGGTGCCAACTTAGCTGCACATTCAGTTTGATCTCTGCTACTTCTGTCATCAAGTGGTTTCACAACAGTCTCTTCTCCACTGTAATATAAGGATAAAGGGTATTAGGACTGAAAAAACAAACACTTACAAATGTACAATTTTTTTTATGATCTCTAACATATGAATTTGGCATGAATACTTAGAGAAAGTATATGTCGTAAAATAAATTCTAGTGAATATTATTCTTTAAAATAAATTCTAGTGAACATTATTCTTTAAGGAACTTGATGAACTTTGCTGAACTACATCTTCCTATGATTTGACAACTAGAACTTGCATTTTTAAGGAAAAAATATATAAACTTTAGAATGTTCCTAAGTAGACCATACCTTGAGGTGTCATCAGGTTTTGTTGATGTACTTATTTCGCAGTGGAGGAATTCAGTACGATCCAACACATCCGATGCCACCTTGTTCAACAGTGCAAGCACATTGGTGCCTTTCCTGAAATGAGCAAGTAGTAATTCACACAAAGGTACATACATGATGATTGTCTTATGTTGAAGGAGCAACCTTACATAAGATTCGCTAGGAATACAACGCATTACCTTCGAGAGAGCTTACTCAGATCCATGTGTAAAAATTTTAGACGCTTGTCATCAGGTAGGCTCTTGTTAATGTAATGGATTGCCTTTGCAAATTCAGCACGGAGTAGAGATTCACGGGGCTTCTTCTCACGGGTCTGGTTGAAATATAATTGAGGGATTCAAAGGAAAAATTCAGACTTATAAAAAGGAGCAGAATGCTATCGAGTTGGTGATTAAACCCTCAGATATAAAAATCTGTGACAATATACGCATAAGTGAAGACATTCACATCAAAGTATGAACAACATTGATTCTGCACTTGCCTTTATTAAGTTCAGGATGATTATTGGATTCCCATATCTAAGTGCAAGGTTCTCAAAATGAAGGCGAGTCGTCTTGTAGTCCACATCAGGTTTTACTGTAACAGCAACACATTTAGAATATCAGATGAGGTTTTCAACATACAGAATCATAATAAACCTAGAACCGAATAACTTACATATAATATCTGGTCTAATATTAAGTCTTGACGTTTCCTGAAACCAGACAAGAGGTATCGATCCTCTATGTTGTACAACAGAAGACATCTGAGTTGGGATTCCATGAGATGTGTCTTCAAAAACAATTTGTTCAGTCTCAACATCATTGGCTACCCTGCCCTTTTCATTAACGCCACGTTTCAAAAATCTATAATTCAAAATGAACGAAAAAAACTTTCAGCAAAAGGCTAAAAGCCGAAAATAAAAGTAACACGGAATGACAGAATTGGCTGCTTGAGCGTGTGTGTTTTTATCCAAATTAAACTACAAAGCCAAAGGCTCCAAAAATTGTAACACAAACCTGGTTCCGGCAAAATGTCGTGAACGCCTAGCTATTAGGGTCAACCAAAAATTCTTCCCAGATACAGAGAGCTTCGACTGTCACAATAAAGCAAATATTAGCATGTCTTCGATGGCACTTTATTTGCATATGTAATCAGGATTGCCATTTTTTTAGAAGTTTTCGTTGTCCTTGGACTAGGGTCAAGAGACAGTGCCCGTCACTTGTGAGAAAAATCAAAATGGCTAAAATATAGCAATGGAATTTCATAATGAAACATTAGGAAAAAGGTGTTACTCTGTATCAGCAACATATATAAAAAGATGGATTAGAAGAACTGAAGAAAAATAATAAGTCTGCTGAGACTTACGAGCAAAGGTTTCGACTCAGGAAAGCCTCAAGCAGCTCAAACTGAAAAATGTCAGCAGGTTATACAAAGCCATGCCTTTGCAAACCTTGTTTCAATCTTTCACTATATATATCAAGTCATGAGACGTGGAGTAAAACGCATAAGTTAGTGGGGTGTCATTGAGTTAGCAGCAGCCCTACTTGTGGTCTTCAATGTTGAATAGATGGTACTGGTGATATGGATAAGCTCATAATCAGAATTTTAAAGGAGGGATCAATTAACACACTAGCAAAAGAACTTTCAATTTAGTTACCACGGAAGAATATACCTGTTTAAAAAATCCATGGACTAATGCAACAGTCCAACAGGTATTCTTGAGATGATTCCGAACTGCACGCGTCAAAAATTCATTCCATACACACATGGATTCATAAACAACCTGCCCAGTATTCTTCTCGATTATGTTCTTCTGAAGGCTGCGCATGATGTTGTAAGAGTAGCTGAAGAAGAAATCCTTCGAAAGATCAACTGAGCAAAGCAGGCGCTTATATCTACAGAAATTGAGAGATGAAAGCATAAATCTCTTCATACAACGAAAATGAAAAAAAATGTTGAAAAATATACTTGTCATAGATATGGAACAATGAATGTTAATAAGTAGAATACTACAGGAAAGGAATTTGAAACTTCTCTATATACCTCAAACCATATGAGGAACTTACACAAGGCTCAGAACTGCATTGTTTCTGAACAAACAAATTTATACACATAGGAGAAATGGAGCTAAACACACACAACTTATTGTACAATCGAACAAGATCATAAAAAGGACTTGAACATGAACAAATGAAGAAAATCGGAATGACATTATGCAAATCAATGAAAAACAATACAGACAAAGGAAGGGGGGTGGGGGTGGGTGGGTGTGGGGGGGGGGGGGGGGGAAGGTACATTAACATCAAGAGTGCCTCAACACAACATAGCAACCAAAATGAGATCAAATATGTGGAAAGAAAGCAACCAACAATGAGGTGGATGAATATCGAAGCTATAAAATGTACACTAGATAGCAAGCTGGCATTACTGATAATGTTAAGAACCACAGATGGAATTACAACAGGCAGTATACAATATTTACATGTTGAAAAAATAAAAGACCTGTTCTCATCCCTAGAATAAGCCACGTTGGGCCAGACTATAACACTTGGAATTGCAATCATTTCGCTCTTGGCAACAGAATAAATTTCATGGCCGCATATTGTGCCAATTTTCCTTCTCCTGGTTATTATAACCATGTAATATGGACCAAGAAACTTTACAAAACCTGAATAAGAAAGTAAGTAAATGTTATAATTCAAAGTAAAACACAAGGAGTTGTGAGTGATATGTTCGACAAGTGTCAATTTATGATGCATTACCAACAATTCCATAACATTTTGTGACAAATTTCAGTCCACCAGTCAACTTGTTCCCCTCATCGATCCGCAAAAGCAGGTCTTGGCATTCAATCTCCGTGTAAATAGTTGGATCCTCCTCGACACCCAGCTCAGTGGACTCCAACCGATCAATTTTTAACACCCTCCAGTGAGTCCTGCTCTTGTCTCTTCCAATAAGATAAAATTTCTACATAAAAAAAGGCGTGCACATATTAACTACAATAAAATTGAGCGATACATAAAATGCAAACATGATTTCAACATCAAGCCTCATCTGCAGTAAACCAATGGAACAGTATACAAGGGGGAAAACATCTAAAAATGCATATCGTCTATTGTATCAACATTGAGGTCTTCATGTCTAGAACACAGAGCTAGCTATCCTGGACACTTGAAAAGGCATATGCATATTGAAAAGAAACCGAAACCTTGTATTTTTGAATTGGCATAACACAGTCAAAGCAGAAGGCTATTGCACATTACGAGTCAAAGTACACAACAGTACAACCATTGCAAAAACGGTCTAATACATGTGAAACAATCGCAAGGAATTAGCAAAAAGGGAAACGGCCTTTTTGTTTTCATTCCCGTTCCTCCATTGCAAAAAGAAACAAAAGGATCTTTTCCAACCTTTTCGCAGCCTTTTTCCCTTCCCAGTAACCTAATTGAACAGGACGAATCATGATGGATACCCATCACGCGACGGTGGCATTAAATCACGCAAGAAATCATCATCACAAACTTTAGTTTGAAAACACAACCCTCGTAATAACAAGTCAAACACAAGATGTTTGGTGTCATACAAAGGGATCTCTTAATAAGTTCAAACAACCGCAAACTAGAATCAAGAGACAGAGGAAACAAGATTTGCAAAGGATTCGTACCGATCTGGTTTCGTAGAGCCGGAACTTTTGAAGGAATTTGGCACCCGTCATAGCCTCCATCGAATCAGATCAACAGACGACGAGAGAAATCGTGACAGAAGAAACAAAGACTCAGCTCCTCGTCGGCTGCTTCAAATAGAGCATCTTAGTCCCTCCCAGCCAACACTTCCACGATTCAGATCAAGAACGCCCAATAAAAGGATCCAAATCGAGATTCAACTCAGCCCAGCCACGAGAGACTTCCCGCGCCTTTGGATCTACGGCACAGGACCAGTCGGCGCCCGCGGCCTCAAACCAAAACACGTCGTAAAGAAATCGATCTAAAACCGAAAGACCAGAAATTTCGCATGAACGGTCACAAGAGAGAGATTAGGGGGAGGGAGTGGGACAGAAGGATTGATTCCGCGCAAACAACGGCCGCGGGAAGAGACGTAGTTCTACCAGCTCGCAATAGGCGAGGCTAAATATACTTGGGAGTAAAAAGAACGGATTTTTCTGGAGGTGCGGAGGCAGGGGCAGCGCACAGCCACATGAACGCAAGCTGGCTGGCGACGACGGCGTCGTCCACAAAAGCGCCACGCAACGCCAACGGCGAGCGAGAGTGGCAAGGGGGTGCAAATCATTGAAGGAACAGTATCTTTTTGGTATCTTTTTTGTGCTGGCTCGCCCTTATTTTGTGAACAACTGCTGTTTCGCCTCTCGTCCAAGAGGAAAACGGTAAATGACCGCTTTTTGCGCCATGACAGGCAGGGTAAAATGAGGCTAGTCCTTTCCTTTTTTTTTCGACAGAGACGAGAAAATGAGCGGTACAAAGAAGGATTCAAGACCACGTGGAATTATTCTAGCAACTATGATTTTTTCAAAAAAAAAATTATATTCGAATTTGAGCCTTTGACTTTATAGGTTTTTTTTTTAAAGAAAACCCTTTCCAGAGACTAAAATTAGCAAATTAGTTGGAAACATCGAGGGTGGAAACAATCTTCATGAAAGAATTCTTAAACAGGAAGTGTTTTTTAAAAAAAAATGCACATGACAAGCTTTAATAAAGCTGGAACATTAGTATAAGCCTGGATGGATCTGGCAGAGCACTGGATTTGGCTTTTTTTTTAATTCCGGATTTAGGAAGTTGGTTCAGCCACTAGAGGAGCAAACATCCCATATGGTACTATTAATGCAAGAACAACACATACATCGACGGACAAAACAAGAGAAGAGGGAGGAAGCGTGTAAGCAAGAACAACACATATATATCTTTCTGAAAGAGGGACCAAGAACTGGAAGCTAGTACTTCATAAGTGCATCTTAATTGGCCATGAGAAGCTGAGCATTTGCTGCAATCATCAGTGACCGATAAAGATGGTTGGCAAAAGAAAGAACGAAAAAAGGGAGCCTTTTTACTGCAAGATTTCGCTCAGCCATACCACAGTTACTACTGCACAAGGTATATTTTGAATCAATCGTTGTTACTGCAGAGCACCAGCTCAATGCCAATCAACCAACTACCTGAATTGACAATGAGGTCTTGTACCCTTTACGTTTGTGGAGTGAACAGCACTAGCGGTCTATTTGTTCCCCAGGACCACTGAAAAATAAAACCTTTCCTCACACATAACTCAAAAACAAAATGCAGCAGGTCGATGTCGATTCGATGATGTGTGCTGAAGAGAAACAAAGCATCTGGACAGGCAGGGAAGCCATTCTGAACACATAAATTCTTATTTTTGTTTATGGTTTCAGTCCATTAAACACGATGTTTATCTGCAAACCAGCCTATCAACATCGGCGTGCATGATCCAAAGACACCTTTTTTTTACATGGTTACTGTTTAACCCATCTGTCCCAGGTGCTATAGATTCCAAACAGGTGTCTGGGAGCAGGGAGCCTAGAACACGAGCTCTGAATGTCGGACGTGCGTTCCTGAGATTGCTTTTGGTTGGATGCGTCTCCTCCTTTTCGGTGGCCTTTGTTTGACCTGCTTGCTTTTTTGGGCAGCTCCAGCTCGCTCGCCGCTCGTGCTTGTGCTTGTGCTTCACCCGTGAACGCAGGCATTTGTTAGGTGTGTGTCCCCCTCCCCTTTTCCACATGGAACATGGATGGATTTGATCTCAAGACAGAAGAGGAATGTCACAACTCCAAGTTGGAATAGTCCCACATTGCATAGGCAAGGTGGGGGAACCTAGCTTAAAAGGCTAAAGACAACCCTCTTCTATCAGACTAGTCTTTTGGAAGAGTTAGCCAGCGCCTGGGATATGTTTTTAACCGGCAGGTTGGTTACATCTGGGTGATCGTTGGACTTCTTGGGATGGGCCCCCGGGTGACGCGGGCTCTGAGAGCCGTGCATGTGGGGCCAGACTGCATGGGCCACGGGCCTTAGGCGCAGTGCCGTTACCTGCGCATGCGGGCCGGACTCGAGGACGAGTCCGTTTAAGGGGGAAGGAATGTCACAACCCCAAGTTGGAATAGTCTCACATAGCCACATTGCTTAGACAAGGTGGGGAACCTAACAGCTTAAAAATAAAGCAACCCTCTTCTATCATACTAAGTCTTTTGGAAGAGTTAGGCGCCCAAGAGGGAGAGACAAGGTGGGGAACCTAAACAAAAGGTCTTATCATACTAAAGAGTTAAGGGCCAGATTGTTTAACTGGGCCAGATTGGTTACAAGAAATTAGTGGCCGTGAGCATGGCCATGTAGCCAAGACCCAAGAGCACCTTTTTTGAAATGTCCCTTTTCTGGTAGGTGGCTGTGGATGTGGCAAGTCCACAATTATATGCTGCATTTTCGCGTAGTATTTGCCATGTTGGTTCTTTTCTGAATTTGGGAGATTGATTGATGGACAGTTAAGAAATTCAGAGGTTTCCCTTGTTATACAGGGTTTCTTTACTGGTAGTCCGTGAAGACTGGCGTTATATGCAAATTCTGGAAGTTTGCTGATAGGGAACGGAGATTTTGGCCCGTTGCCTGGTGTTGCATTGACGATTTTGTAAGACTGTCGAAAAGGCCCTGCGGTCAGCAATAGACAGAAAATCTCTTCGGTCGTGCATGTCCCGTAGTGCTCCCATGATCTGCAGAAAGGTGCTACAGTTTTATGCCGTGCAATATGACGATGTTACTCCATAGCCCACGGCATGGGCCTGTTTGATCATAGATCATCCAAATATAAGTTACACTTGGACTAAATTTAATTTATACCCCAAATTAACAATTACACGCTTCGATCTTAAAATTACAGGATATTTTATTTTTTTAGATACATTATCTTTACTATATATTTAGACATCTTATATCTATAAGTGCATAGTAAAAATTATACAAAAACATCTTATAATTTAAAATTGATGGATTAGTTTACTAAAGTAAATAAACCGGTATTAAACAACTAAATTATGATCACGTAATAAATAGTTGTATTAACCTGTGGACTAATGACTGGTCTTAGGTGTGATAGCTTTTGTGTTACTCGGTCCATCCTAAAAACGATGAAAGTCACGCTTTTTTATGAGTCAAATAATTCTAAGTTTAACTAAATAAATATTTTAAAAATATTAAATTTTATGATGAGTAATACTCTCTATGTTCCCGAATAGCTGTACTTCTTGCTTTCTAAAAAATAATTTTGACTAATTTTTAAAAATAATAATATTTATGGTACATAATTAATATTATTAGATAGATTGTTAAACCTATTTTTCTATATTTATTTGAAGATACAAATATACTGTATATATAAATATTATCTAACTTACCGCACGGAAACAAAAACACACCAGTTATTCAGGGACAGAGGAGTAAGCATCACTAGTATTTTCATAATAAAAATATTTATTAAATAGTATTTAAAAATAGTTAAATGTTTATGATGCATAATAAGCATCAATTAAAAGTATTTTCATAATAAAATATTTATTAAATATTGTTTTTCTAAAAAATAGGAATGCAAGATTGTTCGATAATTGCATTAAAAAATGAAATTTAAGCACTTCTATATTTTAGGTGCTTGAATTTTAAGATGATTTCAAGAAACACTTTTGTATCAATTACTAGTATCATTATTTTTTGTGATTTGTTATTTGTTAGTTTTAGTACATTAAATTTCTGCCGTTGTCTTCCTATATGAAAAAAATGCAAGTTGTTAATTGTCTTTGTGTCAACACAAAATCATTTTGTTTAGTTTATGGTCGTGGCTAATGGTTTTTTTGTTCTTGGTACCGAAAATTGTACATTGCTCCTATATAAATTGCAATGAGCAAAATATGCAATTTTAGTAAGAAAACTAATTCAGACACCTGAATTTTAGCAAGTACCAAATTTATATTCTTTTTGACCGATGGAGTATATATATGGATTCCAGGCTATTAATCTTAATTGTGCATCAGTGCATAGATTTCATGTGGAGCTAGTGACGACGAGAAATACGCTGATTTAGACGGTTCACCAAATCACCAGGCACCAAGCAGCAAGTGCCAGCTCTACCTGTCGCAGGCTCGGCCAGGCCAGTTCATCAGTTCTGAGTTCATAATCATAGATGGAGGTCATCGCCAGCCGCGAGTTAAGCACGTGGAACATTCATCGCTATTCTACCAAACGCGTCACCGTAAAGAGTCTCGCTTGTTCAGACTTGTACGGATATACATAGAATTTCATCGGCCAACATAACAAGAGCTATTTTTAATTGTTAATTATATATTAGTCCATGGAATCCAAACTAACTCATAGACAGATCATGAGCTTTTTTTTTTCTCGAATACGCAAAAAGTTTGCGCATCTTTGCATTAATTAGAAGAGAGTTTTATATGTTTTTTCTGGGTGGATACAAATTTGCAACACTGTCCGCCACCCCATAAACGCCGACATAACAGATTACTCACGCACTAAACATGAGCTAATAAGAACTTTTAGGTTTAGCCTATATTAACCTTTCTATTTTTATCATCTAAAACCCACAAACTAAACACCACCTCAATCAGTGTGGGTTGTTTAGATTCACTACTACTGGAATCACAATTCCAAACAGCCTACGACTTTTCAGAAATTTAAAATCGATAGTGATACAAGTACCAATATAAATCGATAGTGATACAAGTACCAATATCGATTCGTAAGTCAAAAGTAGATTACTGCCGAATCGAAAACCCGCTAGCAATGATATTACTATTGTCATTTTGTGTTACTGACAAAGAATGATTCCGTTACCATGGATCATAAATTCTATTTCAACGTGTTTAACTCTCGCAAACTTTCACATTGTCTCTATGTTCACCCCCTCCCTACATTTCGTTCTCGTTCTCTCCGTCACCTATTCTCTCTCCTCCCTAGCAGGTAAGCGAAGCTCCTTGTTTGGCAACCTTCCCAGCTTGTGTGAAGGGTTTTTTTTTTAGAATTAAAGGGGAGGACCCCCCGGTCTTTTATTGCAAAAGACCACAAACGTTTAAGCTCCATTACAAGTTCAAGCATGGCCACAACGCCAGCAACCCCACAGGTGAAAAACAGAAAGAAAACGACTACTGAGGTCTAAGCAAGATAGTTTCAACAGCAAAACCACTCTAGCACCAACTCCCTCTCACCAACAGATAACTTCTTTTTGCCTGACGGAACATAACAATACTTGAGGCAATCAACGCTCTTCAGACATCTACATATTCCACGCCACCTTCAGCTTCGACAAATCCAGCCATTTCTTCTCCCTGTTAGCTTCATCCACATCTTCTGTCAGCCAAGCCTTCACCTCGACAGGAACTTGATCTCCCATCCACTTGTTACTCATCTGATACAGGTACTGCTGCTCCACCGGCAGACTGCATTGCCTTAGCGAGCCAGCAGGTGAGGTCTTGCAGCTATCTTCTCCAGTTTCTCCAGGCAGAGAGCAAATTTCAAGGCCCACTCCTTTGGACATAGAGCACTCCAGCTCCTTATCATTGAGGCTACCTTCAGTAGCAATATTCTCCCATCCTTCCATTTCAAATCCTGAAAACATAAGCAATTTCTCAGCTTCCAAAGCCCCCACAGAGCAGCTGAGCAAAAGATATTTACCACACCTAATTTCTTATTATTGACCCAATTAGAACCTATATCTAAAAAGTCCTTCCCAACAGGAAGTTCCAGAGCTTCGGACATGAACATCCACAATTGTTTAGCAACTACGCAGTCAAAAAATAGATGATGAACAGATTCTTTTTCACAACAGAACAAGCAAGATGGATCATCTACTTCTCTTCTAATTTCCAGGTTATCTCTAGTTAAGAGCTTGTTCTTGGACAACAACCATAAGAAAAAATGGACTCTAGGAGGGACTTTCAAAGCCCACACAGCAGGGACATGCACAGGAGTGATGCCTCTATAGTTAATAACCCTATACAGTGATTGAGAAGAATAGACTCCCTTAGAATCAAACATCCAAATTAAAGAATCTTCTTCTTCTGAGAACACTATGGTAGAAGCCAACTGAACTATCTCTTGCCACTTGAGCAGCAAAGAATTGGTAAAGCACCTTCTAAAGGTGCATTTTAAATTCTGTCCATCCCAAAGACTTGTGTGAAGGGTGAGCGCAGAGGGGCACTGGGCAGAGCTCCCCAACCGACACGTGGAGCATCAGGGACGCAACCGGCGGATGTGACAACGTGGTGTGTGTTTGAATCCATGTGTGATGTGTTGAATCTCTCCTTCACTATAATGTGATGAATCCATCTACGGTGTGTTGAATCACCGGCCTTCCATGGCCTGAAAAACTAATTTCCGATGTGTTTCCCCTCCATCTATCTCTAATGTGATGAACTGATCATTAAAGTGTTGAACCCTCTCTCTCCGATGTCTCTCCGATGTGGAACATTCGATCTGTGATAAGTGATATGTTGAATCACTAGAATCATGCCCGTGCGTTGCAACGGGAAAATAATAAAATCATGACATTTTGAGTTTAAACATGTTATACTCTAAAAAATGATTCTTTGAGTGCGGTGTTTGCAATTCTATTTGTATAGTCATTCATCAATTCCTTACGATGATGAAAAACGAAAGTACTCCAAAGATCATCCATTGTCATCAAGGAACAAAATACGATCCAAAACTTTGCTAAATGGATGAGAAACAGAGAAGAAAAAAATAAATTTCGGGGCATACATATTTCTTCGCAACAACACACATCCCGAATGATATCTACAGATAAAGAGTAAAATGGTATAGTCACTTATGAAGTTACGTAGCCGGAGAATTTTTATAGGTGTCGACAGATTGAGTTGTGGTTTCTTCTTCCAATTTTTTTTTTGTAGTTTTAGGTGTGGCCTACAAAGAAAGGGGATTATAGGATATATAATATCCCGATATCCTTTTGTTTGTTTTTGATTGATTGAAACGGAGAAAATTGTAATTATTTGAAGATGTATATAACTGATCGATAGTATGTTTTTGTACACGTGGGAGATAGTGGTGCTTTGAATGAGCTGAATTCCGACTCCTTGATGTGTCTTTTTCCCAGCCATTTCTGTTTTGTTTTACATTTGTATATTGGGCTGTTGGATTGCCATCCATCACTGAACGTCCGAACCCTAAAGCCCACATCAGGCCCATGCGCCTATCCTAGGATTCCTGGGTGGCTAAACTGCTGCTGCCGCCGCCGCCTAGGCTCCACCGCTCCACACGCTGCCGGCAGCCACGCACCATCCTGCTGCTCACGCGTCTCGCACTCACGAAGCCGCCCACGCATCACGCTGCTCAGTGCTCACGCGCCCATCCTCCGACGCTGCGGGAGACGAAGCTACGGCGCTTCCTGCATCTTGCCCAGGCCAGCGAGAGCCAAAGCGGCACTGTGGGAGAGGAAGTTGCGCCGCTTCCTGCCGTTCGCGAGCGCGGCATCCGGGCAGCCGGCGGCGAGAGCCAGAGCGGCCCTGCGGGTGAGGAAGCTGCATCGCTCCCTGCCGTTCGCGGGCTCGGCATCCGGGCAGTCGGCACGAACCAAGCAGCAAGCTACCCTGAGCGACGTCGAGTCACGTCCCGTAGTCCGTCGGGACGGCGTCCCGGCCATGTCCCTGTTCCACGAATCGGAACGAAGTTCCCGTACCCCGGCTACTAATACGGCGGCGGATGGTCAAGCGTGAGGCAACGTTGGCGGGGACGGATGGGGAAGGGGCCGGAGCCTGAAGGGCAGCGCGAGGTGAGGTGGGACCGTGGCAGACGTGCGCCTGGCGCCCATGGCCCACATGTCGGCGCAAAAAGGAGTGACCGAGGCTTTACCACGGAGCGGTCGACGGGTCCAAGTGACTTTTATTGTAGTAGAGATTCACACTCCTCGAGTTACATCGCATTGCTAGCTAGTACTGATCGAGTGCTAGACTTGCAGCGGCGGCGGCGGCAGCTAGCGGGCAGAGACCGATTGAATCTCCGACTATATTTTTGTATATATACTGCATAGTTTTTCTTGCTGTGTACGTAGGTGACGTGATAGTGAGGTATACTACCACGTACATTCCCCCGACCGTAGCTGCGTAGCATGAGCCTGACAGATGAGAAGCGGGCAGCGCTAAAGTGTCCTTTTGTTTTGCCGTTCTGCATGCGCTCCACTATTCACGCATGTTGGTGCCTGCCGAACAGTTCGCCGTATTTTGTATTTGTCCACTGATTTGGACGTGACACTTAACGAAAGCTCCAGCAGTTTTGTTTCGTTGCAGTACATGGCTGCATCTCCTTTACCATCCAGATATTTTGAAGTACTCTGTCTCAACAGATCGAGTGCCGTGACCATTGTGGAGTGCGCACCTGGCTAATGCAGGAGATATGCATACAGTACGTACGCCGTATGCTGGACACCGTTTCAGACAAAACGGTAAATGTCAGACGTTTGGTTATTCATTCACGTTGTCCAAAAATAAACAAACAAAATGTGAACACCAGCTACTACTAGCTAGTAGTATACTATGATTACTTACCTACGAAGAACTAATAATATGCACTAGAAAAAAAAAACACGAGTAATGTAGCGGTGACGTCAACTGATCGATCGATGTTGCTGATTTTAAAAGCCGGCGGGAGTTCAATTCAGACCCGGGCCATCCAAGAACAAAAAACAGACTATTGTGTCGTGCTCGCCACTTAAACGAACGCCATTGAGCATTGGCCCACCCTAGAGGCCTAGTAGACTACTAGTAGTCCCGTAATAATTCATTATTTTAACCAGGCCAAATCTCTGCGTCGGCATCGGCGACTCGTTCAGCAGCTTGTTTAACATGCTCCATCGACCTGTCCGTGATGTCACTGCCGCTAATTAAAATCTTTCTTACGCTTCTCTCGCGTCCCTTTCGGATTGCATGGTCAAGTCAATACAGGTTGTGATGGAAATGGGGGGGAAATACAGGTTGATATGTAATGCTTCCGTCACCCGTGTTACGAATAATCAGTTTGCACGCTGAAACGCACTGTCACACGATCATGCAACACGGCAACATGGCAACACGGAGATGCACTTCATCTCAGCTGGTTTCGTCAGGGCATACCAGAAATGCTTGACCAGGGAGAAACTTCGATGGGGCAAGTCAACTTTGGGTTACCCTAATCACGACAGATTGCAATTGTCATTAAAGAAAAGAAAGAATAATATATAATTTAGGATTTGAAAGAGATTAAGACAAAAGGAGTAAAAGGCAAATGTAAAAATGAATAAAAAAGATAATATTTTGGTTTTGTGTCAATTGTTTTTTTAAGGAACTTGTGTCAATTGGTTTCTCCCATTGATCCCACTTACCTTTGTTCGGCGCCTGTATTCTTTGACCGTCAGACCATCTGCTATGTGTTTTTCATCTTTTGTGCACCAGATTCTTTTTGCTTGGTTTCTTCGCCAGTCTTTGTACCACTTCTTTTCTTGCATCTCTAGGACCTATAATAACCTGCCTAACACATCTTTATTAACACATACTAGGAGGATACCCCGCGCGTTTGGAACTATGATTTGAAATGAGATTAAATTATCCATATAATTCTTAGAAAATAATTAACTATTGCAAACTAATATTAGTGGATAGCATGGCACGCTAATGTAGATAGCTAGTATGTTAGTGGATAATGTGTTGGATATCATAATTGTTTGCGCTAGTGAACTTTAATTGAAAGTATTAGTGATCACTGACGTGACAAATTTGCACGTCAAGAGAAATAGTTTAGTGGGGTTTGTTTATATTAGAAATATATTTATATTAGAAGTATAGATGTTAGTTCTATACTTATGTTGTAATCTCAATTACCAAAACTAAAATAAATGATTCCAAAACTAAAGGTTGAAAATTGAACTTTTGGTTGGAATACTACTTCGATTGGCAACTAATTAAAGTCATCAATATTTTCTAATGATGAAATATTATAGAATTCATGTATCAGTAAAGAAGTTAATATCAGGCTTGGTACAATTTCAGAAAAGAAAAAGGTTTTGCTTAGGATAAAATCTAAATGAACTTTAAAAGTAAATACCATAATTCTTTTTAAGATCATGTTTAGATTCCAACCTTTCAATTATCATGAAGGTTCATTCTCAACCTTCAATTTTAAAACACCTTGTGTCAAAACCGCTCCATTGAGCGTGGAAACCCTGGTGCAATTAGTGTGGGTTTTTATTTTGTCATCCTTTCATAGTTCTGGTCCTTCTGGAGTACCTGTCGTCCATTTTTGTAGTACCGTTGAAAGTCAGCCTAGAATAACAACTGAATATCGAAAAAAGGACTATATCTGTTTCGGAGAAAAAGGAAAAAGAAAAAGGGCTATATGTTTTTGAAAATAGAGGAATTGAATACCCAGACATCTCTTTCATTCTTTGGGGAACACGCAAAATTATATTTTATTTTATGACCCATCTGTACGAATTGGTGTCAGAGCAGGAAAATACAACGACATGTTGCATATGTACAGTATATGTATATATGCATATCGTTTCCTACAAAGTACGGCTGCGCCTGGACAGCAATGACTCAACCACCTAACCCTATCGTTTAATATCAATCGTTAATTGGTTTTTGATTGGAATTTACCATGTGACTTAATCATACAATCCTTGATTACGGTTAGCGTGCTGCAAGCCTGCACCCACCTTAAGTATACTCCTATATATTACTATTAGGAGTCTATTTTATATATATAAAACTTGCGCATTTTGCTTATTATGTTCCGACAAACGTAACCGCTAAAACCGTACTAGTTTTTTTTTTTTTTTTGAGTAACTAATACCGTACTAGTTGCTATCGACCCCTATCGTATTTTTTTTAGACCTATCGACCCCTATCGTCTTGTGAGTTGTTTTTTTTCTTCTTCTAATAATCGGAGCTGGAGCAGCGTCTCAGAATGGAATAGGGTAGCTCAAGTTGATGGAGCATGTGTGGAAAAAGAAAATATCCGAAACAGAGGAAGCAGCCGTGAGGTCAATATTGCAGGATTGACATGACGCCGATCGACGCCAACCTGACCGCGCTGAACGCGTGGTTATTTGACGTACCCATCTTTAAGCTCTGGATTTGGATGGAATGGAAGCCAATTCGTCGGAATGGACAATGGACAGACAGACACAGACCTGGCGGTTTCTTGGACGGAACCGGCAGCGGCGTGTCGTGCACTCGTGCTCTGCTGCTGCGCCCCGGCCGGCGATTGGCCGAATTCACACGTGATTAGACGCACTGATATATATACTATCGCCGGAGTAATTAATCACCGAGTTGATCGCACGACCAAGACGCGGTGGCCGGGTGATGACGTCGCGGTAAACATTCTTACCGAACTTCGCGGGGGGATGCTGACTTGGCGAGGAACAGCTGGACCAATGGGACGGATGCACGATGTCAAGGGACACCGTGGCCCAGCAGGATCGTGCTGATGATGCCGATCAACTTGACAGGTTCGGTTGGATCGTGCCAACTTGAACTAGTGCTGAATATTTTAAGCCTGCTCGATCTGCTGCTCGCTCTTGCGGTTGGGTCATTAGGTTTGCACTACTATAGATTCTGCGATCGGCAGTTATCAATAACCTACCTTCATCTGCCCATGCAACCGAAGCCATCATGTGCTATGCCCGATTCTGAATATAAATTTTGGAGCTCAAGGCAGCTGACACCAGACTTTTTTTAGATAATGGATAATGTATACCCGGCTTCTTCTATCAGAAGATAGAATCACGCCCAATTATTACAAGTTTGCCAACAGGCACAAACACTGGCTGCACAACACTTTGCAAACCTCCAGCGGGAAACCAAAACGAAATAAAGTTTTAAGACTAAACATGACCAATATGTCTTGAGGATAACCAAGGTCGTCTGTGACTGTGAATCAGACGTTAATCAGGCTCGCAATTACTGCCTTGACAGTTGCGTCTGTGAGTACCGTGATACTGCCGGCTACCAGAGACGCCAACGTCGCGTCCCGATGGGTACACAAACATAAATCTGGACCATACAGGCGGATGACTGGCTGCAGGGGGCAGCAGGAGGGTGATGTATACGTACTCCTACATGCGTGCCGCAGAAACGATACGACGACGACGACCGAGACTCCGAGAGCTAAGCTAGCAGGAGGAGGAAGCAGCATCAGCTCACCGGAACGAGACGAGATTGGGGTGGCCAGCGCCGGCGGTCACCTGTCACCGGGGCTCGATCGGGTTGCCTGTAGCGTTTGGTTACCTGAAGAAACGAACGAGTCACGAGCGATGGCTATCCACCTTCGACTTGTCGGGAGCCGGGCCAGTAGAGGATAACGATGATCCACTCCACTCCAGTCCAGACGTGGTTATCCATTGTCCATATATGTCCTGTACTGATCAAAACGATATTGTTTTCTACTGTAGTATAAAAGAAATATGCAGGTTAACTTGAAGATGGTTTACTGGACCTTTTCTGTTCTGATAAGCGAGCGAATTCTGATGTATGTAGTACAAAAGGATTGCAAAAGCTGTGGTTGAAAGCAACAGCTATGGAGATCTGATCTCCAGTATCCATTGGTAGGTATTTTTAGGAGGGAGGCTTTCTGCTAAGCATGGTGTCTGTCTAGAAATGGTTATTATCGCCTCTTTCTCGGCCGTCTCTGTCTCTGTTGTCTCCTCTGTTCTATCCATGGTGAGAAGACCAATCCAGATTTAACACCACAAGGCGCAGCATTGGGCCCTCTCAGCCCAGCCCAGTCCGCTAAAAGAAATTGGGAAGAGCGGAGAGGAGACGAGACTAGATGGGCCCAAGCGAGCCGAGGCAGCCCGTTTTCCAGTGGGAAGGTGGCGTGCGTTGACAGGCCCGAGACGAGAAAGACCCGTGGGCAACTCGCAAAATGGCCCGCGCGAGGCGGCAGAAGCTGCGTGCTCCGTGACCGGACCGGACCGGACCGCGTCTCCGGCGCCTGAGCGGCCCAGAGGCGGCAGTGGGCCAAGTCGTCGTAGCCCCTGCAGATTTACTGCTGTGACCGAGGCAGAATGAATTCTACGTGTGCACGAGTCCCTGCTGCATCGATGGACGGCGACCGGCGGCGGGCGGTGGACGGATGCTGCCGGCAGAACGGAGGCCGGCTCGTCGCTTGCTGCTGCTCTTCTAGTAGCAGCGCGGCACGCATGCACACGAGCCGGACTCGGCAAAGATGACGGCGACACGGCTTGGATCGATCCTCAATTCCTCCACCGTGCCACGGGGTTTAGTAAATTTTTGTCACCAGTATATTCAGATGATGATGACTTGCTATTTATACTCAACACGTGCGTAAGTATGTAGTACTGTCTTGTACTAGCAGGTTTTGAAAAGGACGATGAGCCTATATAACATAAGCTTAAGTTTTAATTAAAACACACTTAGCTAGCAGGCCGAAAGGTATAAAATCAAAGTTGGACGACGTGTGCCTGACGAAATCAAATCAAACCCAAAGACGACGACCGGATGTATATATATCATCCGTGCATGGCTTTAATCTGCAAGCTCGTCCAATTCTCCAGCTGCATAATTGTTCTTTTGTCTATAGTCAATATAATATAAGGTTTGATCGAAGGCCATGCCTCGTCTCTGGTTCGGTTGATCTTCAAAATTTTCAAGATTTAAACGACGTTCTTTCTTCTCCGCCTGTTGAATCTTGACGTATGCGCACTGTGTACGTATGAACATAGATATTTTGAATTCCAAGCTCTATTTTCAGCATCGATAGTTGAAATGGATGCAATGCAATGAATTCCATTTGACGACGTTTCATGGTCACATGTCTGGATTCCCCTGTCCCCTTGCAATTGCCTAGGTTAGTTACGCACAAATAAAGACCGGCTCTACCGTACATTGCATTCCAAAACAAACTCCATTTTTTTTTCTAAATCACGACCAAGCTAAAGCTAGTACCATGCATGCATGCAGTTAGACGAGAAACTAAATTATAGTATATGCGGCATGTCCAAATAAAATGTAAACGATCGAAGGATTGTTCAATTCGATGCATTCTCGACGCGTTTGCTTGCATGCGAATTCTTTAATTTACTGGAGCTGAGACTCACAACTGTCTTCAGATACCTAAACGAAGTTGAATGGTCAAAACGCAAAACCATGCACTGTGCTATGTGCAACCCACGGACTTGACTAGCTCGTTGACAGTTGACACCCAACATGATAGAGCCTGGCAACTTGCAAATATAAACATATTATTAGCTTTCCTGCCTCCATTGC